>JAURVB010008308.1:0-21500 GCA_033002965.1 Piper betle | reverse complement strand
TAATTTTAAAATGATAAGTGATATGTATAATATAATATAATATAATATTTAAAATTATAATTTGATAAGATGGACCTCTTTGTCACCGGTTAATGTCCGATTCAATGTCCAACTCAGCTTTAAGCTCAGGTATCTATAAATATTTTTATATATACAAAACTATAAAAATTTGATAAATTTGTAGATGCAGGAGGTTGGGTATGAGGCATCTTAATCAAATGAATGAACTTATGTTAAACAACTTGGTTTGAGGGTATTGTTTCTGATCTGAATTCATTGTAATCCCATGTGTTGAGGGCTAGATACGATAATGGGGTGTGTGGTGGTCTACTCTAAAGAGGCCTCAATCTCGTCGCACAGGTATATCGGAGGCCTAGAAGTGCGTGGAGACGAGGTTAAAAATATGAAGGAAAGATATTAATTAGTAGGCGGTAGGAAATAGTTTGTGTATCGGTCTTGATGTGGACCTGTGGAGGATTTGTTCCATCCCCCAATAGATATAGGTATTACGAGTTTATATTTCATGGTCGTACGACCAGTAGTAACTTCCTGCTCATATGCCCACTATCGCCTTCATCTGTCCAAATTTATTTCCGTATATCTTCTTTACTTCAAAACTCAATGCAGTATTGCAGTACACCAAGCCCAATCAAATGTCCTTTATTTTCTTCAATTCTTTTTTTTTGATCATCTAAATCCTAAGATAGATCAAATAAACAGATTATATTATTAAAAAAATCAAGAGGGTTCAAATCACCCCCTTCTCTTTCTTGAAAAAATTATCATTTTCTAATTCCAAATCATTTAAAATAGACAAAAAAATATTTTATCTTCAATATTTCACAAAATAAACTTCAATGTTAATATTCTACAATCTTATAAAAATGAATATATAGGTCTCATCGAGACAATATATAGCCTTTTTATTTTATCATATAGTTAGTCCTCATTCTTAAAAAAAGTCTAACCTTTATATATATATATACTTTGAAATATAAAGAAGAAAATTGGCTTGTAAATTAAATACATAATAATGAAATTATAATAAAAAAATACCTACGATTTGTAAAATTAGAAAATGGATTAAGGACAGGAGGAACACAGAAGAGAAGAAAGGCAGAACAAGGCGAAAGTGAAAAGCCCAATCCAAGTCCTGGAGTTGGCAGCAACTACACGTGGAAGGTGAGTGATGTAGGAAATGATTCCTGATCGTACTACCACAAAATATGGACTCTAGATATTGCTGGGTGGTAGGGATTTGTTCCATTTATATGGGTGGCCTGCATTTGTTCCCTTTCTCGGGACCGACCGTTTATTGCCTTAATAAAAAACTTATCACCGCGAGCATCCTTCCGAACACAATAATCTTCAATCTCACATGCTGAAAGTGAAATAATTTTCTAGTGGTGATTGACAGAGGACCTAATTTTATTGATTGGCGTAGTTGGTGGAACAAAGTATTTCGACGAGACCCTTGTTGCTGAGATTGAGGCTGGCACAAAATTATTTACCTACAAGTGATGTGCTCAAAAGAAGGAATATGTTAGTTGATGCTCTTACTCATTTTGTGACAAGGATGAACGATTGATATTTTGTTGCACCTTCTGTGGCTTAAGCGTATTTTCTTTTAGATGGTAGCTTAGGGAGGGCATTTGTAAGATGTAAACAAGCTGATTTGATTATTTTTGCAGAATGGGGTTTAGGTTGCTGCAAATTAGCTCATGGAGCTGAATTGAAGGCACCATGCAAAGGGATATTTTTTTGATGCTATTAAATAGGATTTAAGGGATATTTTTTACGGAAACTTATCTTTTTGAACAGAATTTTTATGGTGATATTAGATATAAGGAAACTTATCTTTTTGAACAGGAGCTGAATTGTACAGGATTTTTATGGTGATACTAGATATACGGAAACTTATTTTTTTGAAGAGGTTAAGATAGCTTGTATAAAAAATCTCACCTTGTATTACTATGAAATAACTCTACTTCCCAATATGCTCGCTAAGTGGGATGCAAAATATCAACATATGATAGAGGGCTTCAGCAAGCTACACGACCGTTTTGAATTAAATTGAAATAAAATAACTATTTTTTTTTACCGTTTAGAAAAAATGGTCAAATAAAAAAGTTTAATTGAACTACTTTCATTTTAAAACAATAATAACAAAAGCCTCGATTTACCATTTTGCTAAAGGTGGTTTATTTTTGTAGTAAAAGTTTAGTGTGATTGATCTATATAAATAAAAAAATAATATTATTAGTATATTTAATTAAAATTTTATTTAATTAAAATTTTAAAGGTCAGTTTAATATAAATTTATAGTACAAGTAAAACCTAATTTATGATCTTAGCATGAATTTTATGTAGTGAAAGAGTTATAAGCTCAAATAAAAACTTAATAATTGTTAACCATTTACTTATTGACAATCAAAACGGTTAGAAATCAATAGCTACAGTACAGAAAACGGTAGATGGTGCAATAATAATAAATAAAAATAAAAGTGATAAATAATAATGATAAATACTTTTGATCGTTCAATCTACATTGCTTTGCTTGCAGCCCTAATGTATGTACGCAGCCGAGCTTGCTCTCTTCCACGTTTGAATGGATTAATATGAAACTTACTTGGAAAATAAAGGATCAATGGATGCCCTCGAATGGCGCATATTGTACGAGGGTCCGTGAAATCTTGATTCACTCGCTTTTTCCCATGTTTTTCACTTCCTTGTTAATTCCAAATCCTTTGTGTAAGTATCAATCAACTGCTATCGTTGCCATGCAACTACTCAAATAAAATAAGGATATTAATTGTAGAATGCAACTACACTTTCCTACAACATTAGATTGGCAAGTTAGCCATCACAAAAGCGGCCATGTTTTGTAAGGAGACCTATTCGTGGCTATGACTTTTTTAATCTTAGATCCTAGAATTCGGTAGGTGCGGCAAAGTATCTTCTACACCCAACCGCCTTCTAGCCTTACTTAAAAATATGAAAATATATAAAACTAAAAATCCTTCTTCTTTTTGTATCGTCACAATGAAGTGCGCAAAGTAGATGCTTGTACGTACCATTACACGAGTTCCACCTTCAAAAATTGGGCATAGGTTTCAACAGGCACTCGGGATGAACACCCACGATTCATAAAAGTTAAAACAGCGGTACATTAAGCATTGCTTAATTGCTAGAGAACAAAGTTCTTAAATTTGGTATCAACATTGCCTCCTAATCGTCTTTGCATACAGAATTATGGCATCCACATTTAGATACCACTAGTTCTCAATGTTGATACCAGAACATGAAGCCCACGCTATATAAACCTGAACGACTGCAAAATGTAAAAAGGAATGACTAGTTTCTTTCCATCCATCCCGTTGATTTTACCATTTCCATTTTTTATTTTTTCCCGTCGAGCGACATCGAACTAAATGGTAGACGGAGTTGAAACGCCGTATACAAGCATAGAAACGTACGTCCTGTTCCTTGCATGCAGCAGTGCCAATTACAGAGCAAATCGACGTTTCATACTTGTGAACTCAATTTGCGAAACTAATTTACGAACTCAGCTGATTTTATTAAGGAGAAATAAGTACTCGAATGCAAATGAATCCGATATAAAACGAGGTAAAACCACATAATCAAAGTCAGCCTTCCAATCTCCGGCCATTTGAACGCTGCCGCCGACGGACATCACCTTGCTCATCCAGACAAGGAAACAACCGAAGGGCCAATCAAAGTGCATCAAACACAAAAAATATCTACGCAGTCACCATTTCACATGTAACGTAACACCCACCATCGTCACTAAGAGAGATGGGACCAGCTACCATTATAACTTCCTGCAACTCAACATGAGCAGCAGCGTTCTCCTCTATCTTTGAGATCTGTTGCCTAGCAGTCACAGCTTGTCGTCCTGTTGTTATACGCAAAAATAGAGCCATCCCCTTCTCGACGGCGATTCGGCTGCAACAGAACAAGCACAAATAATTAATTGGGCTTCCAAGTCCCCGACTTCCCGCTATGCCATCGCGACAAACGCCCATCCATGGTTACAAGTTTCAAACCTACCCAACATAAATACCCAGAACACCAATCAAAAATCCAGCATCAAACTCACTTCCATAGCATATACATCCTTCACCGAGTTCGGCCTTCATAGTGCAGCGGCGACTAACCAACAAGTTTTCTGCAGCAGAACAGGTGCTTATGATTGGATAGGATGTCCCAGCTATGCATCAAACCTCTGTTTAACAGTATAACAAACAAACAATCCATTGGAACTCACCAAAATAATCCACCGGAGAACCAATCTTGCATCAAGCTCTATTCCATGGGCACAGAACAATTGATAGGAAAAAAGAAAGAAGGAAACGCCAGAACCATGATAATCAGAACAACAAAAAACACTAACCAAAATGATATCAGTTCACAGGGGGGCTTCCAACATTTCACAGCAAACAAAAACGAAAAAGTAAAAGAAAAACATTTATGACAACCTTGGATCTACCATTGCCGAAAAAGAACAAGTTAGTCCAGAACAAAAAAAGGTAAGAAGAAGAAGGAATAGCAAGGATGAAGGTATATATCTACAGAGAGAAACTTATCAAGCAGGTGAATTTCTTCCATGGAGGCCATGAAACAAGCACCTAATCTGCATCTCCAACCTCCCCATCTCCATCACCGACACTCTTCTCGGAGCAGACATCGCCGGCGCCCTCGTTCTCCGACCCCTCCTCGTTGTTGTTGCCCTCTTCCTTGGCCCTGCTCTCGGTCTCCAGCGTTTGCAGACGCCGCCGCAGGTCGGCCAGCTCCGTCTCCATCAGAAAAAGCCTCTCTTTGAGCGTCAGGTTCTCCTCCTCGAGCTGCGAGATGTGCGTGTCCTGGTCGTCCACCCTGTTCTCGAGCAGGTTGGCGTGCTCGTCGGGGAAGCTCGGGTACAGCATCTCGAAGCGGCTCACGTCGTGGTCAAGCCGCCGCTCCACCTCCAAATGCTCCTCCACATCGCTCTCGCTCGATCCGTCTTCGTCCTCGTCCAAGCCGTCATCCTCCCGGTCCTCCCGCAGCTCGTGCTCGTGCCCCGGGGACCTCAACCTGATCAGGCCCTTCATCGTGCCGTAGCCGTCGACACCCCACTCCTCCTTGGCCATGTCCACCAGCACCTCTCGCGACGGCGAGAACATCGGCGTCGGGAGGATCGCCGGCGTGACCGGGCACGGCGACACCAGCGACGCGATCCCCCCGACTTCTTGGCGCGGATGATGAACGAGGTCGTGTTCCGCGGCGCATACGGCGCAAACCTCCCACCACCGCCGCCGAACTTCTTCTTGTTAGGGTAGAAACGCCGGGCCTTGGCCCGGTTCTGAGACTGCAGCTCGTGAAGCGCCGGCGGCTTGTACCCGACCGCCGCGCCGCCGCCGCCGAGTCCGATGGCCGCCTGTCCCATGTCCTTTCTCCTCTTATCTCCGCCCTTCTTCCCCTTCCACCGCCCCTGGGGTTTCGCCCCGGCCAAGAACACCGGCGGCGGCTGGGAGGTGGGGTTAGGGTACCCGCCCATCGAGATCTCCTGCGGTACCGGTACCGGCACCGGATGCGGCGGCGGCTGTGGCGGCGCGGCCGGCCAGCCTTGGTAGCCGCGATTCATCATCATTTGCGAGGGATCGTTCATCGCCGCACAAATCCAAACCCAAATCCAAAATCAAACCCCAATCGGCGAACCTCTCCCCAAACCAACACCACCACCAAAGTCCAAAATTTTCCACCCAACAGATCCTACACAAACGCAAACATTTAAAAAAAAAGAAAAGTAAAAAAAAAAGTTTCCGAGCAGATTCGATGTTAGGGCTTGTTGAAAAAATCGAAAGTTTGGAGCTTTTCTTCTTTAATTTTCCGTTTAAGAAAAAGAAAAAAGGGAAGAAGAGATTAAAATTTTTATTGAAGAGATTTGGTGGGAAACGGTTCAATTGGGAGCCGCTTTTGATTCTCGATCTACGATCTCACAAAGAGATCTACGATTTGGCCTCGGTGTTGACGATTTTGGCTCAGGAATCTGAGTGGAAGGCTATTTTAATTTTAGGAGGCGGAGTGTAGTTATAGAAGAGGTCGGATTAATTGTGCGGTTGGATTCCCGGCGAGTACTTTCAGACGGTTGGGATTGAACAATGACGTGGCAGCGCAGAAGTCACGTAGGGTGTCCTTGTGGGTGGCGGTTGGGAGTTTTCACGAGGGCTCGTGAGGCCATTTTCGTACTTTCATGTGAGCAGTCAAATATCGCGCGGCACCTCACATTGCTCGCATCTTGTATTTGATTGAATTTTTTAATGTTATTAGTAAGTGATGGGAGAATGAGGCTGATTACCAAAAAGAAATAAAAAACGGAGAGGGAGAAGACAAATATTTTAATACAATGACAAAACTGTGAGTGGATTGGTTTATAATAAATAAAAAATTAAAACAACTCAACCTTTGATGATAGTTTCTTTTTTAGTGTACTTAGACCGGTTAACCTAATCTTAGGCAAGCTTTTGATTGCCCCTTAGCCTAGGACGATAGGGCCTGGCAACCTCTAAACCAAGGGCAGTTACCCTTGGTTCCCCCGACCTTGGGTAACCATAATTAGTCGCCTTCACTATGGATAGCCAGGCTAAAGCGGTCCAGGCCAGGTTTCCCTCACCTTGGACAGGTAGATCTAACCGTCCACACCCTAAAGGGGGCCTTATTTGGCTACCTTGGATTTAGGCAATTAGGCCACTTTTGGTACAGGGCGGTGATCCATCAACTGCCATTTTGATGGGATCAACCCAATATATTTTTAAAAAGAAAATTTATTAAAATTCAACCTTACTTAAATGTGGTACTAAAGATATATAATATAAATAAATTTCCCTTTTTACCAATTAGCCATGATTATCCCACTATATTAAAATATGAAAAAAATATCCATTTTTTTTTAGTAAAATGCTTTTTCACATATACTTTGATTACTTGTGTTATCATAAAAAAATAGGATAGCTAATCGAACAAATTGAGTTGAGTCGAGTTTGTCATACTCAAGCTCAGCTCGTTTATTTCAAGTTCAAGTCGAATCAAATTCAAGTCGAACATGAGCCACCTCAATTATTATTATTATTATTATTATTATTATATAAGATAACTTAAAATAAAATTAATTATGAAATTTCAAATAATTTAATTTTTAATTCAATTCTATGTCAAATAGTTTGTTTAAAAAAATTATTGTTTTATCATGTAAAACTATTATTAAATGTAATGATATTTATTAATTTTTTTAATATTTTATAACATGACTATATAAATATTATACAAACTATTGTATTTAATGTAAGTTATCAAACTTTGAGTCGAATTAAGTCGAACGAAGGTGCGCTCGAGCTTGTGCTCGTTTGATTCGAGTCAAGATTTAATTTGAACGAAATTAAGTCAGACAACGAGTACATTTGATCTCTATCACTATTAAGACCTCTGATAAAAAAACATAATGAATTATTTTATTGAAAAGAAATATCGTTTTAGTGAAATTAAACAAACCTAGACCAAGAGTGCAAAAAATGTGCTCTGGATTGGTTTAACTTGGACTTGTTTTGATTTTTCTTTCTTTTTTAATAAATAATCAACCTGAAATAATTAGCTCAATGAACAATATATAGATTTTATAAACCATCAACTAAAAAAATGGGTAAATCAAAATTGGGAGGAGATGCCAAAGGTTATCCTTGGTTAAAGCTAAATGAACTTTCAGCGCTTGAACCGAGCATTCAAAAGTATAATTGCATATTAAAACAAGATTAATTAATTTAAAACAAATTGAATATTTACAAAAATAATATTCAATTTAGCTTGTGTCACTTACATCCAAAGTGTGTTATCTCCTAAATTAGACCTACATCTAATACTTATAAAGGTAAAATCTAGTATATTGGTGGCATGGTGTATACAACTTCAACCTAATTAATCATTTTTAAGAAATAATTTAAGCTCATTAGTATGTATTTATGTTGTTATAAATAGTATTTGGGCATATAAAACCTGTGACTCAAGTCAGAGTTTTACGTTGCCGAACTAGTCGGTTCAACCGTTGGTTCAAGTCGAGTCAGTTTCATGAATCGCGTGTTGAGTCGAGGCTAGCCGTGATTTATGAGCGATGAGAGTCAGGTGTACCTGAATATATGATGATAACATCGAAAAGATGATGAGAAATGAGTAATCAAAATATATAAAAGTATGCAATATTTTTCTATTTATGTATTTGATCGTAGAAATAGTTTAGGCCGAATAGCGCATTAGGACGCGTCAGATCATATTTGGGTGGGTTATTAGTTATAGAGTATGTCATATGGATATTGTTGTGTTTTTTATTTTATGGGATTTTTTATATTTTTTTAGATTTCTTTTAGGATTTATTACGAACTAGTTATTAATTGGCTCGAGTAGAAATCGAGTCAATACTTATTTACAATTTTGCCATTGGAGTATTTCACCTCCTTTCCTGACACTTCCCAACCCAAACCTTATCGCTGCCCACTGTGTTTGTCGCTGCCCCCGCTGCCAACGCCAACGCCGACGCCGTACTGTCGCTGATCGACGCCGCCCTGCCTTGTCGTGCCGCCCTGACCAACCCTAGCCACCGTCTTGCCGCCACGACACTAGAATCATCCCACAAGCCGCAAAGCTCCACTTGTCGATTCGCCGCCATTTAGACCGCGCCGCCGCCACCACCGCCGTAACCCCGACGACCACCCCTTGACCTCCCCGACATTTCCCCCTTACCTAGCGCCGTTGTCGAAGCCGGTCGTGGGCCTAATTAGAGCGACTGACCCTGACTAAACTTGACGTCGCTGCCGCAGTCGCCCTTGTCGTCACCACCATTGGGACGAGCTTGCCGAGCCGGTGTTAACCCTTACCCCCAATTGCCCTGTTGAAACAGTCGCTAGAAAACTGTCGGAAGTCACCAAAAATTGGATTCAGCGAAATTCGTCGAAAATCACCTGATTTTCTGCCAAATCCCTCCGATCGAACCCTATCGAACTTCGGACACCATAGGGTGCCGAATTCGAGCTACAGAATTACGCGATGTATAATTTATTCTAATTTAATTATTTAAAGGTACTTATTATTAGAATTGCATGCCAGGATTGGTGAATTGTCTGTTGTAATTTTATATATATATATATATATATATATATATATATATATGTAGATTTGATTAAGGATAAAATATGAAATTTGTTTGATTGAGTAGTGTTAAAAATAGAAGCTAAGAAACTAATTAGGGTAACTGAGTAATAATCATGATCTAATGCAAACTAGCCTAACTAGACTTGCTAGAATTGACATACGTTGATGTGACAGTGATTGATGCATGATGGATGTATGCGTGATATAGAATGTATGACTGCATCATGAGCGGGCATTAGCATTTAGTTTTGATGTGTAGGTACAGAGTAGGAGCTCGCTGCCTAGGCATGAGGACCCAATTGGAGCTTCTGCCAAGTCCATTTAGGACTCGTTCTCTGTTTTACGCTATTCTATTGTGTATTTGATTTATCATATGCATGACGAGTTAAGTATCATTTTATTGGATCCCACTTAACTCAGGCCATTTTTGGATTAATGACCCTCGAAGATGAGATCCCTCAAGTTAGTTTTCAAAATTAAGATCTACCACAAGTTGCCTTCGGGCTTATTGCACAAATCCCAACCCGGGCCTATATATGTATAGTTTCGCATTTTTGGTGAGAGAATGAAGGTTACTGATGGCCACGCCTTCAAATAGGGCATGTGCACGGAAGAGCGGGCTCTGGAGCTAGCGAGAACCCACTTTGTTCTCGAAGGATTTGGACAACTCCACCTTTGAGTTCCTCAAACCCAAAAAGTGTGGAGGTTTACGGGTACTGCAATGCAGCGCATGTCTAGACTTGTAGTTCAAATGGTATTAAAGACGACTGTCTGAGAGTGCTCAGCCTTCGTGCTCAAGGCCAGGAGTAATATGGAGGGTGTAGAAGGCGGAAAGGAATGAGACTTGATGCGAGAAGCGATAGATAAATAGCCAAGGTATGAGAATGAGAAGGAAAGGAGATGCTATCAACCCGAGGGCGATGGCCCAATGGCAACGGCTCCCATATATGCCCTCATGAGAGTTATTGGGGAAGTATATGGTTTTCATTCAACAGATGAGTTTGCTCTCCTGTGCCAGATTGTTATTAGTTATTTTCCGGGCCGATAACAATTGTTACTGATGGCTTTTCTATATATATGTAGGTGAGAAATGCGAGGGATGAAAACTGTCGGGACTGCAGAAGGAGCAGCACCGAACCACGCACACATGTACTTGCTATTTTGGATTTACCTGCTTGTTACCATGCTCGGTTTGAGCCAGTCTCGAGTTACTTCAAGTCAGTTCGATTTAGTTCAACTTTCATACTATGAATATGAGGCCCAAATGTCCTTATGAGCATGTTATGGAGGCTGGGTGTAAAACCCGTAACTCTAGTTAGGGTTTTATGAGCCATGAGGGTTAAGTGTACCCAAATATATGATGATAACGATAGTAAAATAATAGGAAAATGAGTTATTAGAATATACGACAATATAATAGAATTTTTATTTCATCCATTAAACCGTAGAAATTAGAATTAGGTCGTTCACCATGTTAGGATGTGCTAAATAGGATTTTTGGATGAGTTGGTAAGTCTAGAACATGTTATTTAATTTTATTGAGTATATTTTATTTTATAGTATTTTATCATATTTATTTTATATTTTTTAAAATTTATTTATTATTATTGACTTGAGTCGGGAGTGAGTCAAGTTTTATTTATGAAACTACCCTCGACCCATTTCTTTTTCTCCCTCTACCTTCTCCTCCAAACGCCGCCAACCCCTTCTTACACGAGGTCGGGAGAAATATAGAGAATCAGAGAGGTTAAGGATATATTGATAGTCTCAAGGGACCAAAAGAATGAGAAAATGCCAAAAGAGGCATTAGACTAGTTAGTTTGGGTTGCCACCCAGACAATAGCTTGATAGCTCCTCAATAGTTACCTTTATGAGAGTTATGGTAAAGTATATACATTTTTTTCATGAGAGTTAGCTTTCATTGACAGTTTAATATTAGTTATTTTCGGGACCAGTGACAATCGTTGCTGACGATTTTCTATTATATATGTAAGTGAGCATCAAACACGACAAGATATGTCAGACTTGACAAATGGACAATGACATCCTTGCACACACACATGCATGATGATAGGATGCTTTATAGTGATGCTGGTATGGTTAACTCGTTTTGTGAATGAAGTTAGTAAACTTCCCCCATGTGAATGTGAATAGTAGGTGAGTCAAGACCCAGTCAGGGATCATATTTTGGAAATGTTATGATGTTAATAGAATGTGATGTTGTGATATATCTTTCTATTTCTTATATATATATATATATATATATATATATATATATTGTGATATAATGATGGACAATGTGGTTTCTTATTACATTTTAGGGAAACTCTGTCCATTTATTTACAAGATTTTTATAATATTTAATCGATTGGAGTATGATTTTTCGTTGTCATATCATCCACGTGGTATCCTTCTAGGTTATGCATTTCATACATTCATCGTGACATTCTTTTCATCTTATGACGCTTAGAGTAGATCCGTTCCGCTTAAGTTCAGGTTGACCAAATTAGTCTAATTTGAAAATTAGTTTGGTCCCCCATAACATTTCCAGTTCAGTTAATAGTAAATTGGATTTAGGGTGTTATACTGGGTATGCCTGATATATAGAATATAGTTTCAGTTATGCTACAGCAGAACATGAGTTATAAGCATATTTTCGAGGTATACGAGTTCTTACCAATGTCAGCTCAAGGTTTTAAGGCTAGATCTAGGTCGTTGCAGCATTTAGTATCCATTTGGGCCTTCAAAGGGTATCTCATTTATATGTATCTTAGGGATTTCCTATTACCTGATTGCCCCTGTGGGCCCAGTGTAATTTAAGTATTAGATCTTCATCTGATTAACTTCAGGGTTTTGGAGCTCATTTAACTTTCTTGTCTTGATTTCTGTCCATAAAAAAAAAGAGGCTTCAAGTCAGTTTTGACTGTTATCTGCCTCGATCTCAGTTTTACAACTATATATATATATATATATATATATATATATATATATATATATATTGCATATACTATAGGTGAGACCCATTAGGCTCACATATTCCCATGCATTCAGATTGAGACATATGGCAAGATCGGGTTCAGCCACGTCAGACCTAACATTGCCACCCATTTGACATGTAAAACCTGTGATTTGAATTAGGGTTTCATGATCTGAATTGGTCGGTTTGCTATTATTTTCAGTAGAGTTAAGTTTTAATTATGAGACGACCATTTGTTTTTCTCACCAACCATTGGTTTTTCTCACCTGACCATTCGTTTTTCACCCGGACATCTATATATTCCATACCGTCACCATTCAGCCACCACCATATTTCTCATGCAACTTCCTTCTTCTTTTTCTTCCTTCTCTTTTCCCCCACGATCCTTACTCAAGTCAGCCTCAACCTCGTCGCCATCACCACATGACTGACGATTAGGTGCTGAGTAGAACTCACCGTTTGAGTTGCTAAGACACGCTTGGAGCTTCTACTAGGTCCATTTAGGACTTGCCCCTAATTTATTATTCTATTCAATCATGATTTAATTCTTACAGATTGTAGGAGAAGTTGAATGGTATTTTATCAGATCCCACTTAGCTCAGGCTATTTAGTCAAATAGTTTTCCCAATTAATAACCCTAGAGGATGTTTTCGAGAACACGATTTACTACAAGTTACCTTTGGGCCTATTATATAAATCCCCACCAAGACCTATATATATGTAGTTTTTAATAACCATATTACGCAAGCGAGCATGTGCCAGTCGCAGCCATCAACGACCATGCTACGCAAGTAGCATGTGCCAATAGTAGCAGTGAATCCCGACAACCATGTTATACTAGCGACGTATGTGCCAGTCGAAACCACCAACAACCATGCTACGCAAGTGGTATGTGCCAGGTCTTAACACCGAGAATCCCGAGAACCATGCTACGCATAGTGTATGTGCCAGTTGAAGCCGACTGACAACTATGCTATGCAAGTAACATGTGTCAATCGTAAGCTGGGAATCCCAACAACCATGCTACGCGAGTGGGAATGGAAGTAAGAAAAATGAGCTTAGGATATGATAGTAGTCCCAAGGGATCAGAAAGTGAAATGAGAAAATGCCAAGAGAGGCATCAATAATAGCAGATCAGTTCAATTAAAAATGATTTTAATTCGGTAGATGCCCTGCAGAGATTTTAAGAGTTTTCTTTCATACGAGGTTTGCTCTCGAGCCAGTTTGATATTAGTTATAATTTTGATGTCTTTTGCATACACAAATCGGACGATAGAATGTTAATATTTTGCTTATGTTGTCATTATATTAAGAATGATGCGATGTAATGCAAGGCATGACAATATGATAGTGGTATTATAATTTTAAACATATATTAATATATAAGTTAAATGATAAAAGTGAAATGTGAATAGACTAGTAAAAGGAAAATTTTGTTTGTTCCTTTTTTTTGGAATTTTTATTGACTATGTTGTACTTATTTTATTTTTTAAACTAGTTGTCATGTCATCCATGTATTTTTAAACTTAGAGCAATGACTGCGAATGTTAGGTTTATTTTTGTACATTAATCCATGCATAGAGATAAACATCTTCTATCTCGAGACGTCGAGAATAGATCTGCAGGGTTTGGTTCGGGTTAGCCGACTTAATCGGGACCAATGACATTCCAGTTCGATTCTCGAGCGTGAACCAGATTTTGGGTGTTACACTACAGGAGATCTCTCTCACATTTTTGGATGATTTTTTACCCCTAGCACCACTGCCACTTTGGGCCGCTGCCGGCAACACTCCAGCTAAGTTTCGACCACCAGACCCACACTACCATGATCATGTTCAGGTACCATCGGTGCTGTTGGCATAGAAGTTTTGTTCACCTGATTTCTGCCACTGCTGCAGCTTTTGAGGCATTTTCCAACACCGGCGAGATTGACCAGCCCGACAACTTCCCCTAGCCGAGGCGAAGATTTTGAGACCACCCCCAACCTTTGTTGTGGCCACAATCGCTACCAGTGATGTCATCACTCCCGACGACATTCCCTCACTTTTGGCCGTTTTTCAACCAACCGTCTAACGGACACCATCGACCATCACCACAAACAGATTCCCCACTCAACGGCCAACTGATTAACCCTAGCCTCGTCCACTTCGCCGCCGGAATCGTCATCGACAACTCCACCTAACCCGGCAATGATATCCCCACTTCTCGGATGTTTCGCTGGCCAGCTGATGGCCAAAAGCATCATCGGTCGCCACCACCACCATGCTCTGTGTTGCCAGGCGGCAACCCCTACCTTGCGGTCGTTAGAGTTTTTGGTGATGGGCATTAAAGGTAACTGCCTAAGAGTACTCAGTCTATGTGCTCAGGGCTAGTGATATATAGAACATGTAGAGAGCCTAACTATACTGGTTTTTCGAGTGTGTGATAGTTCAAAAAGTGCCGAAGAGCATGAGACCAGTCAACATAGGACGCTATCGAGACTATAGCTTGGCGACTCCTTAGTAGTTGCTGTTATGAGTGTTCATGTGAAACTATAAATGTTCTATTTTAACATTAGAGTCAACTCTCATGTATCAGTTTGATATGTAGTTATTTTTGGACCAATAACATTTGTTGTTGACGTTTTCTTATTATATATGTAGGCGAGAACCTTGATGGATGAGCATCGTCAATACAATGAAGGAGTGACAATGCTACCTTGTACACATGTACCTACTTAAGATGAAAGGAATGTGATGTTTTGATAATATGTAGTTGACATGAAACTTTATCTTGATGTGATATAATTTTTAGCTATGATGATTACCAAATTATATGAAATGTAAAGCTCTTTCGGAACGATGTGATTAAAACCGAACAAGACTAGTAAGTGGATCGAGACCCAACTCAAAGAAACATGATTTGAATTATGTATGTGAAATCAATTACACGATAAAATATTGTGAATATATATATATATATATATATATATATATATATATATATAATGTTTACACGGTGTCTCTTATTGTACTTTTAGAGGAAACTCTTTCTGTTTTAATTTTACAATCATTGTTTTTTAATTTTTATTTGTGTTTAAATAATTTTAAAATAATCTTTTGGTTTGTCATAACATACACATAGGACCATGTTAGGTGTACAGCATCTTATATATGCATTGTATATGAACTTTTTGTCTTTAGTCACCAAAAATAGATCCCTTCCACTAGGGTTGGGTTGACTGATTTAATTTAGTTAAGGATGGTTTGGTCCTCAATAATATTTCCAAATCAGTTTAAAAGTAAAAAGGATTTAGGTGTTACACGCCGACTCATTTGGTGCCCATTGTGCCTATGTGGTCCTATTTGTGCTCGTTTACCCGCTCTAGCCTATTCGTACCCACTGTGTGCTCAGTTGAGTACATACCATGTCTGCCTATCCGGGTCGAAGTCCACCATGTCCAGGCCAACCCAGCGAGCAGTTAACTCGGCTGACTCGATTTAGTTCAACCCAGTTGACTCAGTTACCTTTTTCATTCGTTTTTCGACTGTTTTTTTGTAATCTGAAACTCACTATATTAATTTAAATGTATATTTACATTATTTAGCTCATCTTAATGTTATTATTGTTTTTCTTTATTTATTATTTATTTATTTATTTATTCCTTATTATGTCTTTTTTGTTATTTATATATTTATCAATCATGATACATGCTTGTATAATTATTGGCTATTATTGACGAAGTAATTACTTGTTAATAATATTATTATTATTCATTTTTATCTTATTTAATTTGATTAATTAATTAATTATTATTTATATGCTCACTCATGTTATTTATTCATGCTTAGTCGTACATTCATGTATTTGATATTTATATTAGTATTATTTATAATTATTTTTTATTAATTATTAATTCATTTATCTACTTATTAGTTTGGTTATTTATTTATTTATTCACATATGTGATATTATTCACTCACATTTAGTCGTATATTTATTTAGTTTTATTTATTTTATTATTTATTATTTATTATTTATTATTTTCTTGATGTTACTCATTCCCTATTATTTTTAGTATTGTTCTTTTATTTGTTTCATTTATTTTATTTATTAATTTGTTTATTGCTTGCACATGCATTGTTTTGTATGGCGGATATTTAGTCATTTATTTCTTTTATTTTGACATTTATTGTAATATTATTGTTGACGTGAACACATATCACGACTATGTATTATATAGAGTTGTCATTCTTTTACTTGGCAGTGAGTTCTGATATAGGTTTATAGTTTGAGCTCGTTGTAGATGTGTTAACACGTTTGGAGCTTGGACTACAAGTTTATTGAGACACTTCTTAGATTTCTTATTTTACTCTATCACGATTTAATTTATAGATCGTAGGACATATTAAGTGATTGTTTTATCAGACTCTACTTAAAACAATCAATCTAGACACATTTTACTTTCGTGATTAACAACCCTTTAAGATGAAATCTCTCATTTTATTTTCGAAATTACCTTCACTTCACGTTACCTTTAGGCCTGCTTATATGGTTCCCTTCCCAAACCTATATATAATTTTTATTGAGTTTTTAGTGAGCCAAAAATTGCTAGACTTGACCTTGTATATATCGTGAATGAGCGTATACGTAGGTCGTAACAAGCTCTAGATTAGTGAGAGGGTTGTTTTATTCTCGAAGAATCCTGACATCTCTATATGTTGAGTTTTCTCACATCCAAAGAAGTGTAGAGTAGACAGGTATTGTTGTGTAGGAGTGCATGTCGAGACTTGTAATATTATAAGGTATTAAAGATGACTCCCTGAGAGTACTTAACCTTTATGCTTTGGGCCAGGAATTATATGGATGTTTGGAGAGGACTTAAGTTATATGTTTTTTAGAGTGAGACCAGTTGTTGCCAAGAGTGGCACAACACTAGTTCAATTCGGGATACTATCTACTCTACAACTTAAATGGCTCCTCGTTAGATACCCTTTGAGTATTCTTATGAAGATTATATATTATTTTTCTTATTCATGAAAATCAGATTCCACTTGTCAATTTATACTAATTATTTTCTGAACCAGTGACACTCGTTGTTGACATTTTTTCTATCATATATATATATATATATAAAAGTTTTGTATTCCTCTGTGTTGGGTTGGCTTTAGTATAAGGGCTAATAGTTGCTACACATACTTATGCTTAGTGCGCCGTTATTTTCTTTTGTGTTTTTATATGAGTTTGATGCATACCTTTGCGTATTTTATATGATGTATGCTCTAAATAACTTTTCTAAGAGCAAATCAAACATGATATTAGGTCTCTTAATGAGACAAAGATTTTAGCTTCAATAATTGTTTGATATACTTACCCCATTATTTTATTTATCCATATTTTTGTCCTTTCTACATGTGGAATGATTTTATGTTATGTTATTGCACGTAACTTTTTATTAGATTTTTACATGTATCCATTCATTTTTTCCTGTTGAGTGTTAATTACACATTAATAATGTCTTTTTTTTTCGAAACATCAAGAGGGTTGTATTGGTCTGTTTCTCATTTGAGTCTTGTAAATTAATTAATTTAGACATGACTAAACTCGATTGTAATAGTTCTTATCCGGTTTTTAGGTGAATTAAATTTAATGTGTTATAAAATTGGATTTGGGACGTTATACCGAATTTGTTATTTAGTTACATTTTCCATCCTTTAAGAAAAATTACAAGAACCTCACAAAAAATTTTGCAAAAATCTCCTTAAATTTTTTTTAATATTTTTCTACCTATATTGAAACAAAGATATACAAAATTAAATAATATAATGACATTAATACTATCCAACAACACATTATCTAACAATGTCAAAATAATGTCCACAATCCACATACATAATATTCTCTAAATTAAAAACAGAATATCCACCACAATTCGTAGTTCGTAATAATTATTTCAAGTCATTAGCTAAATGATTCAAAGCTATGAGCATATTTTAATACAATGCATAAGACAATGGACTACCCTTATTTTCATTTTTTACTCCATCTCCCCCAACATCTCCTCCATCAAGAGGATAAAATAAGAATAACAGTACTAAACACTAATTTAGAACAACTACCAGCTGCCCAAATTCATGAAATTCATATTCATAACCTCTCCCCAAATTCAACCAATTACATCTGAAAACATAAAAATGAACTAAAAGTTTATAGTTACTCAGCCCTGAGCTTGTGCCATTTTCAGAAGCCTTTCCTTCTTACCAGCTCTGCCCTACGCTCTATATTTCAGAAGCAACTTAAATAAATTTGTAGCCGTAAAAGGGATTAACAACAACAAAAGAATCAATTAGACAACGTAAAAATCTAAAATTTTTACACTTTCATAAAATTAAAATTACAACAGTACCAATATTTTTGTCAGGTGCTTTAGTGAACTCGTTCAGAGCTGGATGAACCCTCAGACATTGCTCAAGGATCCTACGTTGCCTCTGAATGCGAACAGCAGTAGGCCACTTCACGAATCTATACATGCAAGCCCTTAGGTGGCAAAGCACCTCTAATTCGAAATTGCTTAGACGCTTCTCAAACAGTGGATTCACAACTTTTTTTCCTGTAAAAAGGTATTATTTTCGCTTATTAGTAAAAACAAGTAAATTTAACCATCTAATTAGCATTTGCAAATACAAGACAACCTGCCAAGCTCAACAGAACCATGTAAGCTAGTAACTGTTATTACAAGAAAAAGACAACGGACTAGCAGCAGAGGAGCGCAACCCATTCAATACCCCAACTACACTTAAATAGGCAATTTATGAGAAAAGATACAGCTACTTTTGAAGACCTTTTAATCGAAATAAGCTCACAGAAGAACTAATAGAGTCACAGTAGTTTTGAATAGAAAACTGAGCTTACTGGTGGATGGGCCAATGGAGGACGGTGGTCGATGGCGATGGTAGTTGACGGCCGTGGTGGTCACCGATGGAAGTGGTCGCCTGGCGGTAGGTAGTTGCGACGGCAATTGAAGGCGGTGCCAACGCAGTGGGGATTTGGGACTTGTTAAGTGCTTAAAATATATAATATTTACCCTGATTTTTATATGATTTTGTACTTTCTAAATATAAATACTATTAATTAGGTGATATTTTTCGTTATATTTTAGTTAATTGATATTTTATTAAATATGCTTAATTTTGGTATTTCGACGAAAAAAAGATTAATAAATTAAGCTTTGGATTTGTTTGGTCATGACAATTGGTCCCACCTGATGGCTACAATTTATGGTGTTTAAGACTCCGTCGTGGAGGGAGATTAGGGATTTGAGGGACAATGCCGTATAATATCATACCGGGTGGTTCACGCATACCATCGACTTCACTCTGCAACGTGATTCGATGCCTCATATAGAACCCGATTCCAGTCCTGCACCCCTGGAATACCCAATGGGACCGGTTGTTGTATTCAAAATTATATTATAAATTGTAGATCTTTAAAAGAATAATTATGTGCTAAATTGGACATGAGTTAGGGTATTAATTACGAGTAAGATTTTTGAAGACAAAATTAATTAAAATGGGTGGATTATAATATTCTCTAGATTAGTCTAACATCTAATTTTTATTGGGTTAGTTGTTTTAAAGAGATAATTAAGGCTCATTGAGGCTAACAATTGTAGCCTCATTGGTTCATAATTAAAGTGATAATTATGTGAAGATCTGCAAGGAGATAGGTTAGCCAAGCTATTCTCTGCAGCTGGAGAAACCATGGCCCTGTATTCTGCTTCGGTACTTGATTGAGATACTGTAGTTTGTTTCTTTACACTCCACAAGATACAATTGTTTCCAAGAAAAGTTTAATTTTGTGAAATCCTTCAACTTAATCTCACATTTAATACATACAGGAGAAGATTATATTTCTAAGTGAGAATGGACGATAAATCCTTAATTTGGTTCACCACATTTAAAGAAATGATTTAGCTCATTACGTTACACTTTGGACTGGATCGTTACAGGTGGTATCAGAGCAACCTGATTCCGTGTTAAATAGTGGGTTCGATTAAAGACGTTGGCTAGGCTATCAATCACGGGCCGAAAGGCCGGTGGGCTAGGACTAACAATAGGCCAAATATAAGCATTTTAGGGACGAAATTTCCTAAAGGCGGGTGGATTATGAGATCCCTCAACTTAATTCCACATTTAATACCTACAGGAGAAGATCTTGTTTATAAGTAAAATGGACTATAAATCTTTAACTTAGTTCACTACGTTTAAAGAAATGACTTAACCTAAATTCCCAATAACTTGATTCACTATGTTTAAAGAAATAACTTAGCCTAAATTCCCAGTAACTTGATTCACTATGATTAAAAAAATGACTTAGCCCATTACATTACACTTTGGGCCGGGTCGTTACAAATTTTCAGTAATTAATCTTCTTGTGGTGTGACATATGATTCGCTATCAAGTGCAAGCCCATATGTAGGGTTCCTTTAATATATCTCAAAATCCTTTTCACTAATCCAAAATGAAACTCACAAGGGGAATGCATATGTTGGTAGACACTTTTAACAACATAAGCCAGATCAGGTCTAGTAAAAGTAAGATAGTGTAATATCCTACTAAACCTCGGTATAGAGCTGGATCAGCAAAAGAAGGAGAATTGAGAGGAACCACTAGTTTAGATGCCATTGGAGTAGCCATGTGTTTGCAGTCTTCCATAAATGTTTTCTTCAAAATCTGAGTTGCATAGCTGTGTAGTGACAAAAACAGACCTTGTGTGGTTGGAACAACTTCAATTCCCAAAAAGAATGGACCTGACCCAAATCTTTCATTGAGAATTCACTCTTCAATTCAGATGAAGGTAGTCAACAATGTAGATGACCCTCCTGAAATAAGCATGTCATCTACATTCAGTAAAAGGATTACTGAATCAGATCCTTTATGAAGAGTAAACAGAGAGGGATCAGCTTTGCTTGAATGAAATCCTTTGGCAAGTAAGAAACCACCAAATCTGTCATACCAGGCTCTCGAAGCCTGTTGAAGGCCTTACAAAGCCTTGTACAACCTACACACATAATGAGGTAAAGCTTATTTCTGAATCCCGGAGGCTGGCTTATGTAAACAGTCTCCTGCAAAAATCCATTTAAGAATACATTTTTGACGACCATCTGATGAACAGTCTAATGATTAACTGTACCAAGAGACAACTCTACTCGAACTGTTGCTGGTTTAACAACAGGGGAGAATGTCTCAGAGAAGTCTACACCCTCCTGTTGGTTGTACCCCTTTGCTACGAGTCTTGCTTTCAGCCTCTCTATGGTGCTATCAGCATTGTATTTGACTTTGTAGACCTA
>JAURVB010008306.1:0-51121 GCA_033002965.1 Piper betle | reverse complement strand
CAAGGCTACCAATGAAGATGAGCATACATTGATATCACTCTGTCTGGTCAGCATGGTCTGTGCTCTCTGAAGTCTCTGTCTACACCGCTCCCCTGCTGGGGTGAAAATCCTCATCAGAAGGTCGGTCTGCAACATCTACCTACACTATAGCCCTAATTAGTACCCTGAAGGTATTTCTATACTCAGGGCAAGGCTCAATCCTATGTCTCAAGGTGACAACCTAATCGTGCTAGCGAAACACAAGGGAATCACTGTCCTTCTGAAAAAAAACCTTTCCTCACTAACCCTCTATCTATGCCCAATACTCTATATTAGTCAAATTCTTATCACTGGTTGGCCCATCACTAAATGGGTTCAACGGAGTGTGACCGTCCCATCTGGAGGTCATGCTATCATGTTCCTTGATTCTGTCCATGCGCATCCTTATGAGACTGTCACTAACAGTGCCTGATGGGGTTATCTTGCAATATACATTTGACCCAAGGGTGTCAGGTTAAAATAATGAATGCAAGAGAACTGTGAAGTGGGATCCTATGCCATCTCATTGGAATAACCTCCATTTTCCTTAACTCTTTTCTATTTTGCTGACTTCACTATAACTATTCCTTGTTCCTGGAACTCTAGTCCTACTAAACCTTAACTAATCTACTCGGCCGGTGGATGAGCAATACATGGACGACGGTAGTGCGTCTGTGGTCAGTGGTAGTGAATCTCGGACGGCAGTTGTGCGCCTCGAGCGGTGGTTGTGCAACTCGGTTGGTGGTTGTGCAACTCGGTCGGCGATTGTCCACCTCGGTCGGTGGTTGTGCACTCGGTCGGTGGTTGTGAACTCGGTCGGCGGTTGTGCACTACCTAGATGCAGACATATCTAATCCTACTCATATGCATCATAAATCTACTACTATCTCTATCATATCTTGGCTGCTATTAACTCGGTTCAGGTTGTCCAATCAAGCGTGTCTGATCCAGAGTGGTTTGGATCATGATGCTGACACATATGATGGTCAACCTATGCTAAACCCCACTCTGATCTCCTGAAATTTAGAATGGCTGCTTCTATCAATGCTGACTAGCCCTCAAACGGCAATCACTGATCTGGTGCCTTATCTTTGGTAGAATCTCGTCAAATGTTTGATCTCGTAGGCACTGGTGGTCCTGGTCTTTTCCTTGTTATGTCCAAGCCTACGTCTCACTACTCATCCTCATTCACTACTATTTTCTAAAAGTGGCCCCTCTCAAGTTATCTACCTACTTCAAGCTCCTTCCCATTATGCACACCATGTTCCCTGGAAGTAAGACTAATGTGGTGACATACGAAGGATGGACACCTGGTCAACATCCAATTCAGCCTCAGCTGACTGAAAATGCGTTCACCCATACTCATCCAAATCTCTTTTGCAATGGACAGAATCGGTGGGTCTCTAAGCCCATCATGACAATCCTGTCAGATTCTTGCTCACATCTGCTGACATCCGAATCGAGTATAAGACGAGATCTTATACCCTTTCTACCTATACTAGCACTACAACCTTCTTTACTCACATCTAAACGACAAACAGTCTGATATCACGAGAACAATTCATAGAAATGACCTGCCAACTCAACTAAGGTCAATTCCACATACTTCTGATCAAGCCCTGAATACACTATTATTTATAACTATGAAGAAAAATCTGCATGTAAAGAAAATAAACAAAAACATACCTGCCAGCTGGACTTGGAACAGTCTTTGCACACACATCACCTATAAAAGTATCTTACATCTTAACCTGTCCTGCAAATAATAAGATAAACATACAATAGAAAGACATAAAATAGAGTCGAGTCCTAAACGGACCTGGTAGAAGATCCAATCATGTCATCGTGCCTAGGCGGCGTGCTCCTACTCCGTACCTAAACATCAAAACTAAATACTAACGCCCGCTGACTAAATGATGCATCAAGCTCAATAAACATCAATCACAATCAATAATCATAAATATGAAAATAATTCTACTCATCCTATTCCTACCATTTTTATTGTATTTTTTCCTAAGTTACATTACTAGATTAGCATGCTCAACTCGATCTACCACATTAGATCACTCACTATTCATTCTCAATTAATTGCATCATGCAATCATCACTACACTCATACTCATACATTTATCATGACAATTATTCAATTCTAGCATGTTATACTAACAATCATAATCAATTTTAAATAACTCAATCGGAGGTAATTATACCTCACGTAGTCGGCAATTGGCAACAGCTAGTGTTCCATCGCGTGTCTCAAAGCTCAAATTCGGCGCTCATCGGTGTCCGAAGCTCGAACGGGCTCGACTGGGTGAGTCCCACGGAAGATCTGGTGAATTCCAGAAATTTTAATTTTTCGGCAGCTGCTGGCGGTTTTCCGGCGGCGAGCCCGACTCATCTACGAGGTCGACGTGGCCAGCGGAGGTGGCAGTTCGCCGGAAAATGCATAAAACAGAGCCGGCGGCGATGGGTGGCTAGATCCGGCCGGCCAGGGCGGCGATGGCCTCTGCTCCGGTCGAGGAAGGTAGCTGGAAGGTCAAGGACGTCGAGCCAACCACCTGAACGTGGTGGCGACGGTCGGCAGTGGCGTGATCGGCGACGCAAGCGCTGCGTCACCGCGGCAATTCCTCGCATTGTAGCGGCCAGCTCGTGGCCAGGCCTGGTAGGGGCTGCAGGGCGACGCCGTGGCCGGGCGAGGCGGCGTCGACCGTGGCAGCGGTGGCGCGCGAACAGGGGCGTCGCAGCGGCTAGGGTTTGGGCGTGAGGGAGAAAAGGTCGGGGGCGGAGAAGAAATGGTTGGGTGGCAAACTTGTAATTAAGACTTGACTCGTCTCCGGCTCGAGTCAAGTATAATAACTAAGTCGTATTAAATCCTAAAAAAATTCATAAAAATTGGGAAAAATCCTTTAAAATCAAACAACACCAAAAAAATCATTATGATATGCTCTAGAACTATCAACCCACCCAAAATGCCCTTAACGCGTCCTAACGCAGGTAACGACCCAAAACTAATTCTACAATCCATTATATATCATGATAAAAAAATGAACTGCATACTCATATATTCTAATAACTCATTCTTTTCTACTGTGTTCATGACGTTATCATTATATACTTGGGTACACATGACCCTCATAGCTCATACACGATACCGGCGTCGACTCAGTACACGTGTTCTGAAACTGACTCGACTCGAAAATAACGGTCGAACCGACCGGTTCTAAATATAAAACCCTGACTCGAATCGTGGGTTTTACACTGGGTGTCGTGGGACTCCTCCATCAGCTTTCGTCGTAGCCTCCTAGTATGAATGTAAAGACGTCCCCCACTGGCATAGACTACACCTTCATCCAACCAGTACTTACAAACCAGTCCCTCACTGATCCGGTCAACCAACTTCCAGTACTCAAGGTCCCCCTTAGCCAAATCCCGAACTTGCCCTAGCAGCTCCGTCGAATCTTGGTTAGGGCGGCCACCATCTCCAGGTTCTTCCTGCTCAACGCATCAGCTACTTGATTGGATCTACCCAGTTGGTGCAACCACTCGAAATCATATTCTGCGAGAAACTCTTGCCACCTAGCTTGTCTCGGCGATAACTTCTTCTGGGTCTTGAAGAAGGTATTGGCCACGTTGTCTGTTATAACCACAAAATTGGACCCCAGTAAGTACACACGCCACACCCTGAGACAGTGAACCACAGCTAACATTTCCTTTTCATGAGCTGAATACCTAATCTCGGCTTCTTTCAATTTCCAGGTCTCAAATGCTATTGGATGTCCATCCTGCTGTAACACACCTCCCACTGCTCTATCAGAAGCATCAATAACTACTTCAAATGGCTGACTGAAATCTGGCAATTTCAGTATTGGCTCTGATGAAATGGCATCCTTCAACTCGTCAAACGCCACTCACATGGCTCCGACCACACCCATGATTGAGTCTTCATAAGCAAATCAGTCAATGGTGACACCACTCGGTTGTATCCCTGAATGAACTTCCTGCAGTAATTGGCTAACCCTAGAAAGCTCCTCAACTCGGCCACCTTGGTTGGCTCCGACCACTGTTTAATTGCCTGAACCTTCGATTCCTCCATTCGCACCTCTCCATTGCCAATTCGGTGGCCTAGGAAGCTGATCTCCCTCAGGCCGAACTCACATTTCTCCTGTTTTATAAACAGCTAGTTCTCCCTCAATCGATCTAGGACCTGCTTCAAATGACCCCAATGCTCCTCCTCGGTCTCACTATACACACCTATATCATCCAAGTAAACCATGACGAACTTGTCAATGAAACCCCTGAACACATCGTTCATCAGGTTACAAAACATCCCTGGTGCATTGGTTAGCCCAAATGGCATCACGAGAAACTCATCGGACCCATATCTCGTGACCATAGTTGTCTTCGGGACGTCCTCCAATGCAATTCGGACCTGCCAATATCTCGTCCTCAGGTCCAACTTAGTAAATATCCGCGCTTTACTAAGCCGGTCAAATAGATCTGCGATTAGGGGAATTGGGTACTTGTTCTTCGCTGTCACTTTGTTCAGCCCCCAATAATCAACACATAGCCTTATCGAACCATCTGTCTTTTCCCGGAATCGAATCGGTGCTCCGTATGGTGCAGTAGATGGCTGTATCTTACCCGACTCCAGTAGCTCACCCAGCTGGATTTTGAATTCAGTGAGTTCCTTATGCGACATACGGTATGGCGCCTTCGCTGGTGCCCTAGCTCCCGACACTAGCTCGATCCAGTGTTCGATCCCTCGCTTGGGAGGTAACCCCTTTGGCAACTCGGCAGGCATAACATCAGCATATTCCACCAGCAATCCTACCATAATCTCCGGCACCGCCACGACATGACCCGGCTGAACATCTACCATGACTGCAAGATAAGTTGAGGCACCTCGCTTACACCCCCGAGCCACTTGCATTGCCGACAAGTGCTTGTCATTGAAGGTGCGACCTCAACCCCTGAAGGCCTCTCCTGTCCACGGACAAAGCTGACACCCCCTTGGTCCATAATCAGAATTCCCCCAAGCTGTGGGAAGACTCCCACTCCGGCTGTCCTCATGAAGGAATTACCGATGATCAATTCGAAATCATCCATTTTGATCACCATGATATCCATGTGTCCTTCATAGTCTCCCAGGCAAACCCTAACATTCCTTGCAATGCCATCCACCTGTTTAGCCTGTGAGTTGATTGCCTTAATCCTACTGGTAACGGTTCTAGTCCTCAGCCCTAGCTTCGAAGCCATCCCCTTCGAAACGAAATTGTGTGTTGCTCTAGTATCTATCAAAGCTGAGACCTTCCTACCATTCACTACCATTGGAACGTACATCAAATGAATCCCTCTCGGAGCTGTATGTCCAGCCTTCAATGCACTGAGAATCTGAAGGGTAGATGCTCGTTCTGGAGGCCTCTCTTCCTCCTGAACTGGGTTCTCTTCGGCCCTCATAGCACTGACCTTGGCCTTAGTAGGACAATCCTTTGCCCTATGCAGTCCATTGCACAAGAAATAACTTGATTTCTTCACATCCACCACCCGGCTGTAGCTACCTGCCTTGAAGTTGAATTGCTTCTTCTTCTTCTTTGGCTTGGACTGCCCATCCTTGCTGTCCCGGTTACTGCTCTTGCCTGGCTAAAACTTCATGCTTGAGCCTTTATCCTTGGCTGTCCCAATCGGTTTCAAATCTGCCAATGCATCTGCAACCGCCATTGCTGTAGGTAGGTCTTGCACTTTCTCCTGCTTTAGCTCGATCTGTGCCCATGGCTGTAAACCCGTGATAAATTTGAATAACTTATCTTCTTCTGACATATTTTTTATATTCAGAAGACAGGAGCTGAATTCTTTGACGTACTCTCTAACTGTTCCTGGCTGTCTCAATCTCTTGAGTCTGTCCCTTGCCACCCAGGTAGTATTGGTTGGCATAAACGGATCCCGAAGTTCCTTTTAAGGATATCCCATGTCTCCATGCGGGGTCGACCAGCATTGTCATCTTCCTCGGTGCGAGTCCTATACCAAAGTTTGGCGTCCACTGACAAAAACATGCTGGCCAATGAGACTTGGCGTTCCTCGGGCACATTCGCAGCCACGAAATACTCCTGTATATCCCAGATGAAATTCTCAAGATCCTTGGCTGATCTATTCCCCTCAAATTTCTTCGGCTCTGGAACCTTAAGCCTACCTTAAATGGAGTTATCTTCACCTGTCTGGTCAGCAGATATACCATGCTGAGGCTGCATCACCACGATCTGTTTCAATAAGGCAACGTCTGCATGCATCGCCTCAAAAGCAGCTCGGAGATGCCCCAACACCTCCGCCGTATCTCCTTGCCGTATACTGGTCTCGGGTCGATCGTTCACCCGAGTAGTCAAGTCCCTAACCCCTTCCTGTAGGGACTGCAGTTAATCACTGATAGTGCACCCCTCTCCAGTAGTGAGAGCGCCTCCTACCAGCACTTCCAGTCGCACAACCCTCTCCTTAAGGGATTCTGATCGTGTGTCCATCACAAAATTTGCACTCGGTAACAAAGTGGAGCCCTTTCCTCTGAAAGTCATACAATTTCACAAGCCCTTCAATCACAAAACACTACTCTAATACCTGCTATCACAGGGTTGTTTCTAGCCCAAAATTTTTCGACCAAACTCTACCCGTGCGGCATATTCCCCTCATGGGAACACCAACCTCACTACCACGAGCAGCCGAGTACCGCTGTTTGTAGCGGCACAATGAAGGGTAGCGCTACTTGTGAAGGCTTGCACACCCAGCTAGTCGCACGCGCCCAATTGCCGATAGCGCTCACTGTGCGCACTGCCGGTACCGATCACCAAATTCTGGCGTATGCAGCGGCACGCTGCAACACACGCACCAAGTTGCCCGTAGTATGTTCGCCCCAAGTGCCGGTCACCCAGACCCGAAATCACGGTCCAGCACCATGGCTTCCAAATACGACAATCACACTACTCAATTACGGGAATCCACCCAATCTTCATTCAATCGCTAAACAAAGGATATTACAAGTAATCGCTCACCTTGACTACTTGCTGGTCGTGGACATGCAACCCCACGACCCGGCCTCTCAACTCCCTAAGAGATTATCTCGCAACCCCAAGGTCGACCCCCTGATCAACCCAATGACATGCACTAAACAGATGCAACGAGGTTGCTATAAGATCAGACACCGTACCTGACCCTAAAGGTAGACGCACAACCGCACCAACCAGCAGTTGTCCACCAGGTATCCCCACCCGAACTCCACAGATAGGCTGCAACAACACCTAGTGGTCTCCTTGCTTGATCAGGCTGTTCTCCTCCACAAAGAACTCACGACATCCAGAACTTCACAATTGCTCCGCCGTCAATTGTCTTCTAACTCTTGTTGTTGTGCCTTGTATTTTCTGAAGTCGTCTTCATCAAATACCCTAGATATGTTAGTTGCAAGCAGATATTCTCCCTATCCACTAAGGTCCTCTCTAGCCCAACACAGCGTCCAAATTCGCTCGTGTTTATCTCCATGACTCATGTCGAAGTCATCCCCAATGAGTCACCACCGAACTCCCATTGGCTCGTGGAGAAGATCATATATTCCCAAGATCTCCCACAATGTTATCTACAATTTATGGAATCCACCAATGCAAATAAACATGCCGGCTACATGGTCGAACATTTCTGGTTCAACCCTGAGCCAATGTCCGATCAACCTCATGTGCCGACCCCCTAGCCGCTTGTGCGCGCCAAGTACCGCACACAGTCCCTGCCGAACCACTTAGCCGCTACCGTATCTGAATACCGGTACTTCTGTCGGCACCGTTCGTGCACCAGTCGCTGCACGTACTGCTTGCCACTAGTCGCGCCCACGCTCACATGTCTCGCCCAGCGCGCTCGCACGCATGCCAGCTCAGGGGTACCACCTGCACCGCACTCGCACGCGTGCTGGTCATTGGCGCTCGTGCACGCTGCTCACTTGTGCCGCTATTTGTAGCGCTATTCTCCTCGACACACTGCGGTGCACACGCACCAACCCGCTCGGCACCATGCTCGCTCCAAGCATCGACCAAACTCCTCGGTGTTGCTCGATCACACCTAATCGCACCCGACCAGGGGTCTCGACACTGCTCGACCCAAATCACGCACATGCTTGGTACTCCTATAGGCACACTCGGTCATGGTCATGACCTCCCTCCACCCATGCTCGGCACTGCTCGTCCACAACTGCTGGTCCCGCAACTGCCCCAAACCATCTTGAGGTTTCCTTAGTGCCGTGTAGCGCTATGCTCGATACCCACTACTGACGCATATGCCGCTACACGCCACGGCACCAAGTCCCGGTCTATCCTTCAACCTTGGCACCTCCTTGCCTGCAACTATAATACTCATTAGCACTTGGTAAGTTGTTTCACCACACAGGCAGCATCAGCCACCCACTCCAGACTCGGCCCTAGCACCGTGAATGCCCTACAATCAACCCTGTGACACCTACCATCAACTAAAAAGTAAGTTTTATTCACATTACATGGTCATGCTTCATCTACATTCTCCAATACCAAAAATATCCTCCTCAAGTTCACATCCGAACAAATGCCTACCCTCTACTTTAAACAACAACTAGCTAAGATACCTATGCAATGCACGAGGTATAATATTTATTGGAAATATGAGAAAAAATTATTAGACAACCACAATTATAGAAGATTATTTTTTAATTGATGTCCGCTTAGTTTTTAAAATAATATAAAGATGATAATATAATGAAAAATATTATTGCATGATTAAATAAAAATAATTTAATAACAAAAATACGCAAAAAATAAAGAAAAATACTTTTTATCTTCAATAAGAATAAATATATTTTAAAAATAAAGATTTTTTAATACCCTTTTGTAATAAGATAATTAAAATCAAAGTGGACACCACTTTCTAAAGAGTTATCTGATTATTACAAGTAAGAGAGAGAAGATTACTTTATAACAAATCTAATTCTTTTATTTATTATATTGAGGTATTAGATAACTATCTTAAATTCACCTATTTAAGTCTCCCCAGTACCCTTCCATCCATCCTTCCCATTATCTCCTTCCCTACGTCTTCCCTCTCAACTCCTCTCTTCCAAGAATCAATATTCATGGTTCCCCATCAAAAACCCATCTTCAATTTGCACCAAACTGACGGAAAAGGATTGCAAGACTATACAAAATATCAGGACTCTCAATCAGCCAATCATGTACACACCTGCTGTTCTTTCTTCAAACATGGAGATGGATATGGATGTCTTCCCCAAGGGGAGGAGAGAGAGCCGTGGTGGGTTCGGATGGGCAAGAAGTTGAAGGAGTGGTTGGAGCTCGGGGCCGGGCCGAGGTGGAAGACTTTTGTTCGTAGATTTGGTTGCGGTAATGGCGGCAATTGTCGGCGAAAGAGGACGCCGTCGCCATACTGCTATGACCTGGAGAGTTACATGCTTAACTTCGACGGCAACGGCTGCGGCGGCCAAGAACAAGATCAGTGCCCACTCTTCTCTACGAGGTTTGCTTGCCCTTTTGGCAAGGCCGGTAGTACTGCACCTTCTTGAAAAGATTGTAGTTTATTGCAGACTTACTCTAGTTATATTAATGATTTAGCAGTGTTGTTTTTCTTCTCTGAGTTAATTTTTATGTTCTTGGATCTTTGTAATTTGTGTATAGTAATGTGTGCTGCACAATGGAATGTTCTAGGATGACTGTATCAAATCTTGGATGTTTGCCATGCTGCCTAGGTGTTGGTCATAGCTGGAATTTACTCTATTTGTGTGGACTTAGATGTTGGAAATTGCAACCTCACGGGTCCTCTTGGTTGGCCGGCTGTTTCAAATCTTGAAAGTGTGCCATGCTGCCAAGGGTGTTGGTCATGTCTCGATTTAATTCGATTTGTGTTGACATAGACGTTCGAAATTGCAACCTCACAAGTGCTTTTCGGGATATTTAAATTAAAAAAACTCTTGACTTTTAAAATTTATAGTTTTTTCGTTTAATTTCGGGACAACGAAATAAATAATATAAAAATTAATAAATTTGACGAGTATCTAACTTTTCACAACCAGGCAAGTACCGAGTATCTGATAAGCTGGCAAAGGGAACTCTTCGCAATATCACACGGTATGTACTATGTACACAGCTGCCCCCAAACCCACCAATAAAACAACTACTAGGAAGCTTCACCAACACCTCATCTACACGTTTCCTTACGTGCATATATAGATATATCAATATTAACATATACAAGTAGAAACGTTCCAAACTTTATAGTCTTTGCCGCCTATTTATTCTCTTCCCTTCCCATCTCCATTCCACTCACCCTTCACCTTCTCCCTCCGTCTCTTTACCTCCCAACAAAATGGTGGGTACTCAACCAAAAACCCGTCTTCAACTTGGTACAAGATGAGGACATGGACGATCAGGTACCAACCACCAGAGGCTGCTGCTGTTGTTTCTTCCCATGCGGCAAGGCCACGTCGGGGCGGTGGAGCCTCCTGCAGAGCGAGAGGGGGGAGCTGTGGTGGGTGGCGAAGGCGAAGGAGGTGAAGGAGTGGTCGGAGGTTGTCGCCGGGCCGAAGTGGAAGACGTTCTTGCGCAGGTTCAGATGTGGGAATGGCCGACGCAAGGCGGCGCCGTTCTGTGGATACAACCCGAAGAGCTATGCGTTGAACTTTGATGATGGTGAGGGTCATGGCCAAGATCATGTGCAGGAGGGTTTGCAGTACTTCTCTATGAGATTTGCTTGCCCTTCTCGTCAGACTGCACCTGCTTCTTGATCGATCAATTGGTCCATTGTATAAGTTCTATTAAATTAGATTCATTCTTTCATTGACTTTGTATTGATTGTACTTTTTTGTATCTTTCGTTTATCGTAAATAGAATGATTCAAAACAGTTTCTTTTGTAAAATACGGGATTTCTAATCTTAAGGGAAAATGGAAGGAAACTGACACTCAATTTAAATGAGTATAAAGAATTTATACTCAGTCTCATATAGGTTTCCATGGAAAGCATATTCGATAAAAGTCATATAGGTTCCCGTGGAAAGCCATATTCGATAAAAGTCGTATGTAAACTTGAAGGAGATCTTTAGCATCTTTTGAAGAGATTCAATAGAGCAAAATCATTTTCAAGACTTTCTTTTATTTTTTCTATTTTTTTAAAGAAAACTAGTTTAACCTGCTTATTTATGATTGATTAATCTAAAGAAAGACAGTTGTAAATTTAACATTGTTTTTAATTGTGGTATTTACTTTGTGCTCAAATTTAACTCACATGACATATACAGCTAATTCGACCAAAAATAATTATCTATGGATGTCCTTTTAAATACTTGGTACTCTGAATCCAACCAAATTAACCTGAGTAACCAACCCAGGGTTTGGTTGGTTGTGTACCAGGTTGTTTGAAAAAGATTGGGCATGCCACCTACCTACGCCCACATTTTTTTTATATTAGGCTAATTGTTGATTGTGTGTTGACGATCATCATAGGCCACTGTGGTGTGGCGTGCCGTGGAATCATCACGCACGTATTGTGGAGGCAGCAAATGGGCCGGACCTGGCTCACAGGCTCAGGCTTAGTATTGCCAATGGATGGGCTTCGGTCAGGGTTTTACGGGCTTTGAAGTTGATCCGATATTAAACATTTGAATCCGTATCCAAATATATACACAAAAAGGGCTACTAAACAATCAAGCGAACCGAACTCGACTTTTTCAGCATGGAACTAGCTATAATTGAACTTATTAATATATATATATATATAATAAAGAGTATATTATTATATTATTTTATCGAGTCAAGTTTAAGTCAAGGTACAAGTCAATTTTGAATCGAATTCGAATTATACCCAGGTCAAGTCAAACACTGCCTTAGTCAAACTTAGTTCCAAGGATTCGAGTTCGACTTGAATTCGAACTCGAGCGCTTAAATGTCAAGTTTCGAGTCGAGTTAAATCTAGCCAAATGCCAAATGCTCATCTCAATTAGCAGCATTATACACAAGTTACTTTTTTTTAATTTAGACACAAATTAAACCTGGTTCCAAACTAACCCAAACTAATAATAAATACTAAATATGTTTATATAAAAATATAGAAAATTTTAAATATTTTATGACAATTATTCATATTTATGCCAAAAATATTATATATTTTAGAAATCAGAATTCGAAATAAAAGTTAAATCATTTTACCTTAAGGCATTTATAACTATAGGGTTGGGTCCTCTAAGACTTAAATATGGACCCAATATGAACTGGATATTAATAAAGACATGAAATTTTAAACTTGAATCTGATTTGAATTGACATGAACATGATATTTTTTGGTCTGTTAGATTGGATACTCAATTTACCCGTATTGTTGTCACCCTTACCAAGGCCTGCGCCAACCTTTCTATAAAAAAGAAGTCAAATAGGCATTTCAGAATTAAAAAAAATCGAGCAACTTTTTAAATAGCACCTTAGAGCCCATCTCGCTCAAAAAAAAAAAATCAAAGTTCAATTTTATAAACCCTAACTACGGCCTATCAAGAGGTCAAAATTTTGTTGTCTAAAGAGGTAAACGAGAGCCAAAAACAGTAGGTCATACTGTTTATTAAAAAACACCTCTGTTGTAATATTTTTATCTTATTAAATAAATTTATTATTAACTATAAGAATATATATAAACACATCACAAACATCCCATATGTTCCCTGACAACTTATGTATACACCCAATCCAACCGCCCCGGCCCAGCCCAGCGTTACTTCATGATGGGCTTTGGCCCATTTGCCACCTCGGCCTTTTTACCCAAATATTGGATTGCTACACCCCGTGGACCCCACGACTCCCACGTTCAACCGCCAATCGGGAAAGTTGCCGCCATTCCTCCGCTTGTCTTCTTCTATTCGAAGTAGGAAGGCTACGAGGCTTATATATGTATTCATCTTCACCCCTTCCCAGTCTCTCCCTAAATTTCCATCTCCAGTCTTTTGCTTATTCAATCCTCTCATCCTTCTAACCATCATGGTTTCGGAGGAGAAACTCGGGCTCACTTTGCACCAAACAGAACAAGGAGATGACCAGGATGAAGAAAAGATGGTGGAATCAAGGACTCAATATTGTAGTCGTCTTTGCTTCTTCTTTCCAGTATTATCATTATGCCAATCTTCTGCCGAAAAGGGGCGGTGGTGGCTGCGGAAGGTCGAGAAGTTGAAGGAGGCGAAGAGGAGGGTGGCGGCATCCCTATGCAGAATTGGCTGCGGTAATGGGAGGAGAAAGGGTCTGAAGTTGCTCTACGACCCGGAGAGCTACGCCCTTAACTTCGACCGGGACGCCGGCCATTATCAAGATTGGGATTTCCTGGCGTTTTCTTTGAAGTTTGCTAGCCCTTTTCCAATCAATTAGGGCGGCAATGCAACCTCTTTAGAGTTTGTGTTTTCTTTCTTTGTGATGTAATGGTATTTTTGGATCAATATTTCTTTGTTTAGATCTTAGAAGTTGTCATGTTGTGATTTCGATGATGAAACACGAGTCATATATATTGGAAACTACGGCCTCATTGGGATGCTTTTCATGTGCACTATTTGAATAACTGAATTAGCGGTAGGAACCTTTTATGAATAAGTACTCTTACTTTTATTCATTGGTGTTTGGATGAAAGGGTTTATTAATATAAATATTGATTATATTATTTTGGAAATGATTATTATCATTCACTTGCTAGTCATTGTAAGCCTTTTAATTAAGAGTATAGTCATAGGCTAAAGAAGGTTATGTGCTAGGGTTAGTAATGGGCCTGAGCGTAAGAATTTTGGGACCAAATTTCTGACGTGTGTGGATTGTAAATTTGTCAACTTAGTCTCATATCTACTGAGTTAGCCCATTACGTCGGGTTGTTACAGTTCTAGAGGGCTCCTTAATTATAATTAAGGACGGAAATGCACTATAAATATTTCAGTAAACATAATTGTAATGCACATTAGTTCCATATCTTGGATGTTATCTACATGTTGTGATTTTAATGGAAAACGTGATTTGTATATATATTTGGGGGATCAATAATTAACTTTTAGTAGAGATGAATATACTCGATTAGCAATATTTTTTATTTATATGATTAACAGTAATTGGAAGGCGATTAGTGTCTTTCTTTGTGCATGCATGGAATCAGGAATATACGCCCATATGTGAAGAAAACGATAATGTTAGAAACCCTTTAAGGTAAGCGAACCCTTTGTACACCGCATGGTAGCCTCTGCATTAATTAGGAACTAAGAACATTATCCATGAAAAAATTTCTACTGCTCGAAAAAATATTTTATTATAATTGATGAAAATAGTGAATATGTATTTAGTAATTGCTATTTTTAAATAAAAAATAACTACCAAATCAGTTAAAAGATAATTTTATAGTTTACAATTAAGGCTAAGTGGTCGACTAGTTCATCATTTTATCTAAGTATTTTAAATTAAATTGAAATAAAATTAGGCAAATTGTCGCGCCATGCGTAAATTATATTACAGACAAGCTTCAATTTTAGAGATAAACTCTTATTGAAAAAAAGATATACTGTGTATAGGTTATAATTTATTTTGACTTTAAAAGATAGATCTCTATCAAATAAGAAGATATAATATAACTATTTGATTTATTATTTCTTAATTTTTGTTGTATTTGATTAGTTAAATCTCGTACTTTTAATTAAAAGTCAGCATTGAATAATCTTTTATTAATAAGAGTTAAATTTCCTACTTTTAATCAAAATACAGTATTGAATTCCTCTTTTAGTAATAAAATATAAGGGTTTTTTACAAAAAAATAGTTTAAGATAAGTGATAAATTTAAGCACATTATTTTTATTTTGAGATGGCAGTTACAGACACATTATCGTAACCATTTTATCTATTTACTGTTTTATTAAAAGTGGTTTTTTTTCTCAAAGTAAAAATATAACTATATTGATCTATATAAATAAGAACTAAATTAGTGCTACATTTGATTAAAATTTTATATTATTATATCCTTTCAAAGGTCGGTTTAATATAAATATACACAAAGTGTTGCCGATTTGTGAACTTATCAATGTTTTTGCATTGCCAAAAAAAATATTATATACCTTAAATCAAAATTTACTAATTATCTATCTATTTACTCATCGTCAAAGTTGATAATATAAGATAAAAAAACGGTAAACGGAAATTGAGAAGTAGGTGCAGGAAAAGGGGTATTTTACAGAATTTAAACTTCCGTACCGAAAAGTTGCAGACCATGTAATCACTCCCAGGTAACAGGATGAGGCCAAATTGTCGGATAAATTGCTATATTGTTGCATTATTGTTTTCACGACCTTTTATAATACACGTATTACACCTCTATCATGTCACACTCGCTTCAACCATTTGTATAAACAGCAACTCACAAATAACCAGTGCATCACCAACTAGTTTTTCCTATTTTCTGTACACAACACAGAGCTTCTGAATACACATACCAGATCTGACGCTGAACGATAATTGTTGGCAGCATGAACCCGTGCACATGTTGCTGTTTTTAAATAAGCGGCTATGTAACTCACCTTCCAAAAATTAAGCTAGCTTCTTTAATCTTAAACTGCAGAAACATATTTCTAAGAAATGGAGCTTTTTCATAACTGCAATACTGTGCTACTTTGCTTGCTTCTGATGCATCGCATCAACCAACAACTTAGTGCTTCTCTTACCCATGTTACACTTTTGAACTATATCAGTAATGCGCCATAGCCGCCATGCATGTTGCTCTTTCTCTTGTGTTCTATGCTGTCTATACAGAGGCTTTATATGAACTACCAGCTCTGCATACAGAATGCTGGTCTCAACGCAGTAACACTGTCACATTATGATCATCTATACGAATCGCTCCGAGTTTCTACCACCTGCATTACTTCATTTTCAAATTCCCAATTGGTGCCGAGTTCTAGCTAGTTGTGACTAACATCAAAGTTACAAATTCTGAAATTGGTCTTACCTTTGCGTTTGCTTTTTACTGCGCTTGAGGACGATGGATTACTGTGCCAATTCCTTTTCCGCTGATTGATAAACCAGTTATTAATCTGTTTCAATTGAAGCCCTGTTTCTTGCACCAGCCTTGCTTTATCATCCTCCTGCACATCACATTGAAGACTCATACATTGAGCATATACTCAACCACTTAAAAAAAATAATTCACTTCAATGCACTCAAACATCCAAGTTCAAAACTTTCCCATACTTTGCAACCCTTGCTACCTTGTCTTTGGTGTCATGTTATACCCAAGATACTCAGCATAGATTCAAATGTATCAAACTCTCTAAATACACATCTATAATTACTATATAGTTTTCCGTGGGCATTTAAGAATCAGAATGTTATATCTCTACAGCATAGTATTTTATCTCACATGCATGAAATTGGGATGAGAGTCATTCGGTCATGCAAATGTAAAGCAATAGCACAAACCGTTGGGTAAGGCCACTTGGAATGAGATTGCCACCAAGCCTTTAGAACGGAAGTGGTGTCCCCAGGGAGTTTCCCTGCTCTTCTCTTCCTCAATATCTCCTCTCTTATGTCCACAATCTTCTCCTTGTAACCCTGCAAACATAAAGTGTCGAATCTTGCTTACTGCATAAAGGCTAGTTTCTGGTTTTAAATAGATAAATAAGAAATAAAACATAAGTTGATAGCCTTGTATACTGATGACTTCATTTGTATACCTGTTTGAGTTCATGCTTTAGCTCTTGCCTCACACGCTCCATCAAGGACCTTTCACTTTCTGTGGGAATAAGGGGACCGAACCCCATCATGTCATGACCCTCCATGCTTCCATCATACAAGTTGGTATCACTGTCCGCTTGATCCTCATCGTCGTCCGACATGGTTGCACCGGTTCCTTCTCCCGGAGACACACCTAGTGAACAACAAAAAATGTATGCAAAGGAGGTTTTAACTTGACAGTTTATATACGAAGCTGCCAATCAACAGGGGCTCCTATATTACCCAAAATATTTATAACATACGGACTATTGTTGTTGGTCGTCACTGCCAATTATTCTTTTTAGCAAACTTGAAATATCATAATGGACAAGTGAGCAGTACAAGTGTTGGACGTTCCGTAGCGGCTAAATTGACAGAAAATGAACGTGGAAATCTGGAACTAAAAGCCCAAGTTCCTCAAGTGAATGGAGGAAATCAGAAGATTCAATTACTCTTATTAGACAATAACACATCAATTAGGAATGAGAATGTGTGATCAATTTGAATAAGCGCGCTCCAAATAATATTGCTTCACAAAATGAACGATAATTTAAAATACGTAGGATAAAAAATGGATGAAATGCTAATCTTTCATGCATGTTGTCTGCCGAGACCAATATTTCTTCTTAGTAGTACTTAATAAAGATCTTATAAATGAGAAACTGGTATTTTACAACATAAAAAATTTAATAAATGAACAGAAACAGTGACGAAATGTGTCAAAAACTGGTTCTAAAACCAGGACATTTAAGCATTGTCGGTATCAATATTTAAATCACAAGTCTGCCACCAGGAAGAATATGATAGTTGGTCATATCTGCTCAGATGCATTTATGACGTGTGGTCCATTTGCTAGCACTAGATGTTAATCTTAATGGGTGAGTTTTGGAGCAATCAATTAAAGTCGACAGAAGGTAGCCTTCAGATGGCAAAGTACTCAATCACTTCCAAAGTTCAACAATCACCAAACTGGTGAGAACATACTACGGAAAGCTTAACAATGAACAATGCATGACACCTACTACTGGTTAAAGCAAAGAGAGGTTTGTATGTAAATATTTAAAAGAACTATCGCCTCTCATATATAAAGAATTACCCACCTGTTATACTTTGAAGAGACTGCTCGAGTTCCCAACACGCCATTACTGCTTCCATTGCGTGAACACGAACATGTTGCTGCAGCTGCTCTTTGAACGAGCAAAGCAACAGCACATAGTGTGTCTGTTATAACCAGAATGTATTCACATTAGGAATTATTCTACACAGGCAAATATCACAAAGCGTTTAGGTTTCTGAGCATTTTGGTTATTTGTTAGCTTCTAAAAGAAGAAAAATAAAACTAATAGATAAATATTATGATTTCAACAAATAAATCACAAAAGATCTAATCAACCTCTTCAACTACTGATGAAAAGTTTAAAATACGAGTATAGCAGTTTTTGACATTGGTGAATTTAAATGGTTGTTTGCATAGATTAGACCCGGCCACAACATTAGCACAAGGAATCTTAACAAATAGTCTAAACTCTTGTAACAATAAGCTCACATTCTTTTGAAGTTATAATGAGCGTTCCAAAACTGATTTTATCCAAAACAGGAGCCTTCTTTTTGTTTTAGTTACTACTAGGGGCCTTGTCATCTCCTGATCTAAAAAACTTCATAGAAATTTTTTAAAAAAATGGAAACAGAGGAAACTCGCCAAGTGGATGACACAATTCATAATACAAATCAAATTCCGACCACCAAATTGCTCAAAATCAGCTGCAGTACATAAATCGATAATTGTAATTATTATAAATCTCAATTAACACAAACTCATTCAACACCACCGACTACAAGGATGTGTGGATAAATGACAATACACAAGAGCCAATTTATTCAACACAGCTCTGAATATTATTTTTAAGCTTACAAAACGTGAGCAACTCGAAGTAAATCAATAAATATTGGAAAGAACAGAAATCTATGATCTGATCTAATTGAAACATTCATTCATTTTATAACTTAACAAATTCCTACAAACTAACCAAGCACGGAAAAAAACAAAAAACAAAAACAAACCAAGGCAACAGCAAACCTCCCACCAAAGTTAAACTTGTTCATGATGATCTGACCACACACCAAAAGAAATATCTAAGCCACCAAATTCGTGGTCATCAATAAGGTAAATCGCTTCCCAGCACAAACAACAAAGCAATTCACCACACACAAACACCAAATCCAACACAATCAATCAACTCTGCAAACAAAACACACAACCAGATCAAAAACGGAAAGTCAGAAACAAAAAAACAGAGACACCAAAAAAAGACCACAGAGCTCCAGAGCAGCAGCCCCTCAAGCTAACACAAAGTTGAAACCGACCATGAACTGGCTGAGCTCCTTGTCGTCGGGGACGATCATGGGGTTGGCGAGCACGGAGTACTTGGCCACCACTTGCTGCGACTGCGCAAGCTGGGCGTCGATCCTCGGCAGCTGGTCCACGGGCGTGGCGATGCGCAAGCAGGCGACGTGCGCCGACAGCAGCTGCTCGTACAGAGGGTGGCTCAGTATCTCCGCTTTGCACCGCCCATTCCCCTCCCCCGGTCCCTTCTCCCAGCCGTTCCCATTGCTGCCGCTGCTGCCGTCGCCGCTCTTCTTCTCGCCGTCGTCCAGGTCCCCGGCGTGGGACATGGCAGCGGCGATCATGGGATCGGAGGGGCCTGGAGGTGGAGGAAGCCGCTGCTCGGGTTCTGCTGCCGCAGAATTGCACTGTTCAACCACGTCGGACCGGCGTTACCGCCGTCTTCGGTGGCCGCCGGGCCCTCGCCGAGCGGCTGGTCGGAGTAATGCGGTATGGGGAGCTCGTGGGAGAGATTGTGGAAGGCCATCTCCCACCACCACCACCACCGCCTTGATAGCTTTGAAAGCTTGGAGCTCTCAGTTCACTTCCATTTTAACTTCTTATATTATCCAAGTAAACATCCATACAACTTCACCCTTTTGATCATACCTTTTATATATTACTCTATCTTACTACCTACGTATATTTATATATACATAGTGATCTTTGTTATAATCGCGTCTCTGCACTCTTGATCTAGATAGACTCTTAATTTTATAGATAAATTTTAGTAAAATAATAATAAATTATGCTAAAATATTTACATATATTAAAGATAGATTCTTATTAGATGGAGTATTTTAAAAATAGACTGTAATTGAACAAATAGATGGAGTATAATAATTTTTTGGTAATTTTAATAATATTTTAATTGACTTTTAGCTATCATTTTATCAATAAAAAATAAATAAATTCAAATTATTAATTATTATAAACATGAATACCGCCGTCTCCTCCATGATACATAGACCAACTCGTTAAATCAGTCGTAGGCATATGAGTATACAATGATTAGATATATACAAATACATTGATTGGTATAATGATTGGAGGAAAAGGATCGAAGACGGCAAGGCTACCGACATGGATTGGCGCCAACCGCACAGAGTGTGAGGAGAGGGAAGCGTTTCATCGTCTCAGGACACGAAGATGGTGGGATTGGGAGGAGGGACAAAGTGGAAGAAGCCGACACACATGAGATGGGTGGCAATGCTTCCATTCATTCGATATCTATCTAAATCCTAAACTTCCTAAACTCCCGTAGTACTGCATTGTTGGTGAATAAGTGAGGTAATTGGGAGGACGTGGTCCACTAGGAGGGGACCAAAGAGGAGGACAAAGAGATGGGGCCAAGCACACATGCTTGGAGGGGGCCAATTAGGCAGGGGTACCTAGCTGCCATTCTCTATCAACATTTTATTTTAAGCCTCTATATTCTATAGTATTTTATTTTATATACGATATATATATATGTATATATATATGTATGTATAACAGTGAAATAAAAGTTGGGCATTTGAGGAACCACATTGAGATGGTCCCCGAAGTAAATGCCGAAAGCTGGAAGTGGTCCTGGGAAGTGGAGTAGACTGGTCCCCTTTGTAGAAAAGGATACATGAGAACGTGATTTTGACCCGTACATACCCGTCGGGCAATTACCTGCTTGAAAGAAAAACCTATAATTTTATTTCCAACAACCTTAAAAATATCATGTCAGCAAAGGCTTTGGTCCCCAATATCGTTTTTTTTAAAAAAAACTAATGGTCAAATTTAACGCTTTTTTTATCACTTTCTTTAAAAAAATTAACTATTTTATTTTTAATTAATATACAACGATATGTAAACCGGATAACTACTAATAGCCCTTTCCCTAACCGTTTCTAAAAGAAAATGAAGATGACTCTTTGTTAAAAGGAAAAGAGAATGAAGTATTACCCGGGTATCTAAAAATGTAAATAGAGGGAATAAAGGTGTCAACAAGGTTAACTGCACTCTTTCGGCCAGCTCCACCTGGCTTAGTTCAACCCCCTTTAGATTGAGTTGACTAACACCTTAAGGTACTAGAACTTAAAAAGTAACAATTGATATTTGAACTTTTAATTTTTTTAGATTTTAAGCTTTTTTTTCTTCTGCTTAATATAATTTATAAATATTTTTTTATTAAATTTTAGTCATATCAATACATTAGCAATTAACAAAATAAACTATTTTTCTTTTCTAAGTCAGTTGGGCTGAGTCCGCTGAGTCCGAGCTAGCTCCACTCGTTACTAACCCAAAGTACAAGGGAATGTGCCATGTTATTTGGCTCAGTAAAAGTTGAGCCAATGAATCAGGATGAGGAAAACTTGGATGAGTTGAATCACAACAACATTCCTTGGACATGAACAACAACAAAAAAATCATGTAATTAACATGAAAAATTACTATTGATACTTTCCCTCATGGTGCCTTGTCATTAGTTAATTTCTCTGATGGTAAATAAACTCTAAATCAAATTTGAAATTTTATTGTTGAAAATTTTTTTGGTGATATTGCCTTGTTTTTCATTCTAATAGTATGGGTTCGACCGACTTAATCTTTACACCTTTATGCTAGTTACATAACTTATAGGAGTTATATTATGCCACTTTAATAAATAATTAGCTTTAAAAAGTCTCCAATAGCTTTTTTCTGTTTCTTAAAAAAAAATTGGCTCAGACAAACCATTTTGTGTTTGTGTCAAACTTCTAGCAATATATTGTAAAAGACTAAAAGTATTTTAGCAAGTTTTCAAATCGAGTATTAGCCTCCTTTATACATTCAAGGGCCAATACAATTAGGGTTATATATAAGCTGACCCCAGTATGTTCTATTTACATTCAGCTTATTTTTGGAGTTAATTATCTCGAGTTTCATTTAATATGATGTCTATATTTTTTTATCCAAGTTCCAACATTGTAAAAACTCATTCTAAGAATTCAAATTGGTTGTATTTGATTTTATTATTTCAACTTAAGTCTACTTGAGCCATTTGATAGCTATACTAAGTTCAATTGCCTTTAATCTTAAATTTTTTTATCTACAAGAAAAAATGGAGATCTTTAAAATATATAAGATATAAATAACGTCGAAATTAAACAAACATAAAAATAATAAAATATAAGCAGACGATGAGGTTATATTTTATCGAGTTCAAATGCATTAAACTGAAGTTTTAATTTAAAATGAGACATAAATGGTAATTAGCTGTGAGGTCTTGCTACTAATATGGCTATGAGACCCAATTAATCCCTACCAAATACGCACTCATTGAATACCATCTATGACAACTTTAAAACATCAATAATTAGTGGATATTATTATTGTTTATGCATCTCTATTTACTTATTGAGTCTCACAACCAATATTAGTTGTAACACCTTACAACTAATTATTTTCGATGAGACAATACTTTTGTGCTCAAACTTTGCTCATATTTCAAGCCAAACATTAGTTCAAACTTGAAAACAACAATACTAATTCAAATCGAATCGAGCTGAACTTATTTTACACTTATGAATCAACCTAAAACCCGTAAACAAACACATTTAAAAGTCTATGCCTTTAAAAAAATACTGATATAAAAAAAGTATCATATTATATTAGACTTAATTACTTTGGGCCCTTGGGCAAGGCGAGTGCTTACGCAGCCAAAGCAGGATTAGGTAATTAGAAGAGGCAAATTGGTGACAAGAAGACAAATGCCAGGATTGGGAGAGGATTCTTTGGCAACCGTCGTTTATTACGCTGATTGGCCATTCCCCTTTGTTTAAATCACTTAAAAAAAGAAGAAAAGCAACAGAACTTTCCAATTAATGTTTATTCGTTGTTACAAAAGACACGTAAAGAGGGACAGGTGGGGCTTCTTCGCATTGCATTATGCAGTAGATTAAGCATAACAAACAACCGGCCGGCCTCATTATATCTGCTTATCTCCTCAAGATGATGATGCAGGTACCTGCACATTTGCTTGTCTTCATAATTAATCCCATCTAATCCACGGCTAATCATTCACATTATATTAATTCGGGTGATTAGACTGGCTAGGTCATGTAGTATGGCTGTACCCCCCATTTGGTTGTACACAAACACCATGTATACATACATATATATATATATATATATATACATACATGACATGACCCACTAAATTTTGTGCAAGCAGCCCATTTCTTGTCGTGATGAAAAGTTCAATATTTGAATGAGCTTTAACAACCAGGTGAAGACTTACATGACTATAGCACTTGTCAATTTTAATGGAAAGCAGAGTACTGTGATTAGTTTGTTAAATTGATATATGTATGATCAAAACTGCCGGCCGTAGGTTCACTACGTATGTCAATTTCATATATGCAATCAATGTATGATCAAAACTCAAGAGTCTGTCCCATAATTATCTCATCTCTCTACAGGGATGAGTTTGTTTAACTTGAAACCTTAGTTAGGTATGGAAGTACCAGCCCCAAGTGAATTCATCCATTATCTTTAGATCATGTTGCTATGTCTTTGAAAAAAGAAAGTTCACCTTCATTATTGAACCATTCTTGTACTCAAAATATTTGTATCAAATTGAGTTAATACAAGAGCATTCGCATTAGTTTATTTTATTTTTCGCAAAAGAATATATAATAGTCATGTTCCAATGACAAGCTAGCAACAATGTCAGATTTGTCCATCATCAGATTTAAATTTTTAAGAATTGAAAATTTCCATCAATACTGTTAATATATATATTAGTTATTGTATGAAGGGTATTTTAGCAAATTTCCTTTATCAGATTAATACGCTTCTTTTAGATTTGGCCATCTCTCTTAAAATACATGGTATTATTACATAGGTTCAAGTAAATATAAGCTATTAGAGTACAAAGATGGTTAGATGTGAATGCAACTTTGTCCAATTTCAAAAAATTATATGATCTTGCTAGATCGCTAGATCTTCTTTTAACATCATTTTTTTCTCAACAACAAAATTTAAGGTGTATTATGCAAGATTTTTGCTTTGCTTTGCTGTAATTTTCAAGTACTAATTTATAATCAAATTTATACAATTTGATATCTACAGTTTTTTTGACAACCCATGTTTTGAGTAATGTAATTCACCCACCTAGTTAATAAAATTAGCAACGTTAGAAAGGGAATGGAAAGGACGCGAAAATAAATAAAACCCAAAAGCTTAGCCTCTTACTACAAAATTAAAAATTAGATGAAAGCAAAAAAGGGTCATTTCATGCAAACTGCAGGTGAGGACTGAAGGCAACGTACAAAGGTCGTTCAAGTGGGCCACCACCGCGTCCCCTACTTCTTCACGATTGGAAGTTAAAGGTCTTGTGTCAATCGTTTTCACCCTCCACGCGCAGCTTCCAAGCTTCCCATCTCAGGCCCCCCCCCCCTCCTCCCACCGAAAATAAAAATAAATAATAAATAATAATAAAAATAATAATTAAATTAATTAATTAATTAAATCACTCTTCTGCTTTCAATTCACTTGGGTTGCTCCTCCCCTAATTGACACTTGCCCGGTAATAACCCGATCTCACCAATTACGTGTCGACACTTAACCGACAAAAATTAATGAAAAAAGTATTACTAGCTAAGCTAGACCTTGCACTTTTAGTGTGCTTTAATGATGATATGTTTTCGTTAGGTGGTGGGAGTTTAATAATATTATTAATATTCATTGAGGTAGGACCTTCTTTTTCCTATCTCTAGACCCGTGTTCATCTTAAAAATAAATAATAATAATAATAATAATAATAATAAATAAATAAATAAACAAATTTCTCCTTTATGTACACTTTGGTTACACCTCTCCTCTTGCACACTTGCCCGATAATATCCCAATCCGCCCAATTCTGTGTCGACACTTAATCGATAAAAGCTAATGAAAAAATTATTACTAGCTAAGCTAGGCCTTACACTTTTATATGTGCTTTGATGACATGTTTTGGTTAGGTGGTGGGGAGTTTGATTTAATACTAATATTAATATTAATTGAGGTACGAGCGGGTTGGCGCCTTTTATACATGGAAATGAAAGGGAATCATCCAAAGAAGAGTCTAATCACTCTTTTTGGATACACCTTGTACGTATATGCCATTTACCTCATGTGAAAGGGGTCAAGTTTTATGTGTCCCTCCCATGAATATAAATATCGATCCTATCCGGTCAAAGGAGGAGCTTGAGACATTGTTTCGTTTCGTCCGTGACCGCTAAAGACCTCAATTATATTTCGAGACCATCGGTCGCCTTTGAAATTAATTTCCTGGTGCCCTACCCTAGACTGCACTTCGGTGTATTTATATTTATAGTTTTCCACTCGTTGACAATCGGCACCCTTTTGTACTCTTTATAATTAATGAATAGAATTGTAATTTCAATAATTTTTACATAAATAATTTAATAATTTTTTAATCACTTTTATTCATTTTTATTTTATCATTTTATTGAAAATAATAATACGAGTTCAAGCCAATCCCGGCTCGGTCTGGCTGAGCCTGCGAGCAGTGTCGAGCCAACTACCTATGTGGCGCGCTCGGTTTGGCTCGGTTGGTGGACTCGACCGAGCCTATTTGTATCGAGCTCAAGTCAGCTCTTCTTGACTCGATCGCCATCTCTACTTAAATGTAAATGTTATATTTCCTAACAAGTTGAGCTTTAAAAGTAACGGTAAAGTAGCACTTACAAGTATTTTCTTCCCTCCACGTTGCATGTGAGCAAGGATCAGCCTAAATAGTGTACAGTAGTAATGTTTGTCTATTTGTCAAGTTATAAAAAATTATATTTCCCTAATACATAGATATCTTAGGCAATGTAGTTAATTATAAAAATTTATTAAATAACACGAGAGGGAATGTGCTGATGTCGAGAATTATAGCATAAAAGATATGAATAGTTAATTAGCCTCATATAATATGATTCTGCTAATCCACTAACCAATTAGTGACCAATCCAAGGCCAAGAGTAGTGTCTTAAAATGTGTGATAAAATATTAATCATTTCGTATAATTAAGCCAAATGTCATACCGTATCTGACTTCGTGTTGGGATTAGAGTCCAAGTTTATAAATAGAGCCGCACTAGAAATGAGATAGATTATAATAATCTAATATTATTGATAGATTATGATTTCAAAGATAGACTAGTTGAACGAGGTGGTAGATTATAATGATAGATGGATTTATTTTCTTATACAGTTTATCATTTAATTTGTTCGTCCTTTTTAATTTTCTTCATCAAGGTCACTCTGTAATGTGACTTAAGAACAAATAGAAAAGTAGACTTTTGTATTGTTTTGAGGTGGGAAAGTTTGCGATTGTCTTGTGCTTATATAAAATGTTGATCTGGCTTCAACGAGTAGGTAAATTATCAAACAAAAACCTTGTTAATTGTACCTGTTCTTCTAATTTTCGTTTTACCCTTGTTCATCTCCTAAAAGAACCTTTATAATTTACCAATGATCTCGTTGTAAATGTGACCATTTATCAAGGGAAATGACATTGTGAACACTTCCTTGCCTACGTTCTCCGTCCAAGTCATGTAATTGAGCTTCCCAACATCTCTATTCCTGCCAAAAGAAAAAGAAGAGATGTGGTCAATCTATGATGACAGTTTGGAGGATCTCACACGGCCAGATGAGCATGGTACAACAGGAAGTGACCTGTTGGCTTTCACTGTGAAGATGTGGCAAAAGGCGAGAGCAGCACTGTTGTGGCGCACCGAAAACTTGGATACGAATTATTGGAATTGGATTGGGCAAGTTTAGGAGGGGTGGGAATACAGCAGAAGGGTTGAGACTTGGGTGGGGAGTGACAGTGATTGTATGTCCTAACAACAATTAATAAGCCGGGAATCGATTCCAACGCCCTCGTTTCAAAGCAAGGTGGAGGAGAGGACTTGGCCAATTCATGGGCCCAATATGACATGATGGATTGTGAACATCGACAAATTTTGATAGATGATGTAAAGAGGGTGAGGTTGCTAACGCTGATTTATGAGCCTAACCACACCTTTGTCCTTCACCAAGAATAATTTAAATTTTGTCCATCAGGTTTTTGCCCCAGATTAAAAGAGTTTTCGTCGTATAACCTGGAAATCACAAAATGTATTGGATAGAGGCTGCTTTAATAGCCCAAATACGACACAAGGGGTAAGCATATATACTTCGATCCATGACAAGAAAACTGACTGAATTCAGCCGTTAGGGATTTTGGGTGGGTCATGGGCGGTTCATGTTGGGTTCACAACGAACCGAAGCTGATCGATAAACTAAAATTTAAATAAAATATTTAATTTTCATGCTAATTGGGAATTATCTTTACACTCTTTAATTAATTCGTGTTCTATTTTATATGTTTAATATGTTTTATACATATAAAATTTGATTTTATATGAACCAAATCAAACCAAATATGGAGGACTAGCAGCCTTTTAGTCTTTGTCCAGCTCATATCAAATATGCATGGACGTGGGACGATTATTTATCGAGGTTCTAATTTATATTAATTATGTATGGATGTGAGACAGTTCTTAATTGGAAGAAAAAAATCGATTTAGTTAGTGGGAAAGATGGGAGAATCTAATCATGTATTAATGGCAATTACAGGACCAACTTGGGTAGAGCAATGAGCACCGCTGCTGTTGTCCGATCAAGCGTGATGAGAGTGGGGTAAAATAGTTCTGCCTTGTCGAGACATGTTCTGTGATGGCTAGTTTGGGTTTTGGCCTATCTGTCTGGTCCCCCCCTATCCTTTACGGATTTTCCTTTCTTCCCTACCCAACTCTTATCACCATTTTCTAAGATTGAGGTCCCCCACACACTCCTCTTTAGAACTCTGCTTTTCCTCTCCGAAAAGAATCAAAATGGTGGGGAGCATTCTCATCACCGGGCAACGCCTCTCTTGTCATCGTCATTCACGAGTCACAAAAACTCCAATCTACCCTGTTGAGCTTCTCGAGCAAGTTTGAAAAGAAAGCATGGACATGGCCATTGCTATTGTCCACTTGCATCCATCTCGTCCACATCTTTCCTTGCAGATATTGAGTGTCTGCTTTCGTTTTAATTTGTTGATGGAGTGATGTTGTGACTTGTGGATCTTGTTCACGGTCACTTGTAGACATAATTGGTCGGCTTTTTGCTGATATTTTGGGTGGTATGAGTCCCAGGTGCAGTAACTTGTTGGCATAAACTACGTATCGTACGACGTGATTGTCTTCGTCTTTCCATTGATTGACTACTTCATCGTGCGATAGCATCGTTCTCCACGCAACCGTCTTGTAGTGTTAAAAGTGTTAAGATTCTTAAGATTACTTCATAATCATCGTCTCGCACACCCGAGTTCAATAACACGGTAGACAAAATTCGTAATCGTAGGAATGTAAGTTCATTTCTTAGAAAATTCTCTGTAATGTTGCTTTGAAAAAGAACAAAAGTTCGTTGTAGTGTTAAGTAAAACTTGCATTTTTCATGTTTATCTCAGCTAATAAGACATTACAATAAAAGTTTAATCAAAACAAAATTCTTAATTTAGATGGGGCGCCCTCTATGGACGTACCCATAATTAATTAATCTGATATATAATATAATGGTGGATGTCAATATATGTGTTACAACTTGTTACACTCATAGGACTCAAGGATATACAGACTTTGTAAGTGTAAAATGCTAATTGCCATCTCTTATATCTGCAATTTAATTCTTCTATACATTATATTAATATTTATTGTAGTAAATTTTAGACTTTTACCTTGTTTATTTTAGTATTTATTACACGATTAAATATAGTGATTTTATTAAATTACTAAATGTAAATTTTTAGATGAGAAATTTGTAGTTCTATATATTTGAGGCTCCGCTGAGATCGGAGTAAAACTCTCCATATAATGCCCATTAAATTTAGAGTCGCTAGAGTATAACCATGTTTATATATAGTAATACCTATTAAGCATAGAAGTATTATAGTATAAACACTTTGTCTGGATGGGATTTTTACATGTTCTTCACCTTTGATGATGTGAGTATTTTGGAGCTTCTTGTTTCCTTGGTATTTAACATTCATATATGACTTTTTTACAAGGTTTTCAGCAAGATTTTTCTGCATGACGACTTTTGCCCATCTATTAGTGGATGACTACGTGTGTGGACGTTCTTGTCTCTGAGGAAACTTTTGATGTTTTGCAATTAATTTGTGTTGTGAATATTGGACTTTTCCTCTTCTCTGTTCGATTTTTCGTGCAATCAAACGCAATCGTCTGGTGTTGAGCATACATATTCACACCACATGATGATGAGTATAATCTCCTTTCTTTCATGCTTTCTGAGACTTGCTAGCTTCGTCTGTCACATAAACATTGAATGTTGCTCGCTCTTGTTCATGTATATGTTTGGATTGTTGGCTTCCATGTACTTATGACATTAGAAAAGCTAGATAAATGAACATATATGGAAATATAAAACTTGGCATTTGGCTCAGACATTGTTTATGAATGTTCAGGTTGAATCAGATTTGAGGCGTTAAAATTTTAAACATTCTAGTTTGACGTGCTTATTTATCATGAATAGATTTTTTCCTTAATTTTTTCCCCAAACATCCTTTATATTTATAAATATTTTGTTTACGAAGTCATGGTTTATAAATTTGCCTCGTAGGATTCATCACTAGCCCACTTCTTTCATATGGGCTCAAGAAAGGCGTCATAATGGTACAACTTGGTGGTTAAACCAGCCCATTAACACACGAGCCTTTAAAAAATGTAGGAACGCGATGTAGCTACTCCAATGGAGTATTTTTTTAAAACACATTTGTCTTGACAAACCCCTTTTCATTTTATTGAAAAGTTCCATTTGTAGTTCTTAATGTTTTTTAAAAAAGTGGTTAAATTTGAGGCTTATAGAGCAATATTGTGAAAGGCAACTCTCAAAGTGGAGGATGGCAGCAGGTTAGGAAAGTAAAAATGACAACCTCTGATCCCAATATGTCAGAGACTCGGACTTGTCCCTTAGATCTTCTCATTCTATCCACAGCTTACTACTTACAAGGGCGAAGACTGAAAAGCTGCTTTCTATGTTGCAATGCTCTGTTGCATATTTCCCCTTTATCTGTGGGCTTTGTAATTATTACATGAGAATATTTTTGGCAACGCATGGCGCAGGGTTGGCCACAATAATTAGGCTACCTTATAGAGGTGAAAGCGGTAGTTAGCAAATAGAGGGGTAAAGCCACGCTAAAGCCCACAAAAGTCTGAAAACGGCAAGTGCAACTACAAAAAGAAATGGCATCTCAGTTCAGAGGGCAATAAGGTACTCTGTTCTCTGCTATTCACTCAGATGTACAACTCTGTGCACATCACACAATACCCCGACAGACTAGCAGTTCTTAGCATTTTAAGTGTGCTTGATTGCCACTGCAGCACATACAGGGCAAACAATGGTTGCCCAAACTGTTTTTTTCCCACGCTGTTTGGGCTAAACTGTTGAACTTGCAGAAGACATGGTGGAGGAATAGAGACAAAGCTGCTATGACAAAGACAAGTCTGGGCAGCCTCACTCAACGTCGGTGTTGCCAATATTTTCACAGGCACATTTGATGTTGCAATGGTTGTTGAAGTTCGTAAATTGTATGATCCTCCTCTCACAGTATGGGAAATTGATTACTGGGTTTGCAGGAATTAGTGAGATGTTTCATAACTCAATTCTTTTTTAAAAAAATTTACTTTCATTCATCAAGATAGGTATGTCAATTATAAATCTCTAGCTAGAGCGGAATTGCATGCTCTAGACCGGAAAATTTCTGTGACCTATCTTTGATCACATCAAATTTGTTTTTTTAGTAGTAAATTAATTCTAATTACATATCTCCCTAGTTATAGCAGGTTTCCCTTTCCGCCACATGTTAATTATACAATCTTGATTCTTGTTTAAGTATATTTACTTATCGTTTAGTGTAACGCAATTTTAAAATTTCTTAAGATTTCATAGGTAATAAAATACATATTTGCTAGTTTATACTAGTTATTTTTCAGAGTAATAGCACTTATTACTGACGTCTTTCATATTATATATATAGGCCTTACAATCTTAAGTTTACTTTGGTGGGAGAATAAATAAATATTATACACACTTAAGGTAGCACAATTATTTTTTTCTTACTTTTATTTATATTTGATGTGTTTTGACACACATATTTAATAATATCTTACATTCTCATGACTCCAAGTGGGCTCTTTTGATCTATTTATTGATCGAGTCTTACCGACCAATAACTTTAGACACGACTCAACTCGATCGTAACATTTCTGATTCGATTCTTAAGTGAACTATAATCGGGGAGTTACATGATTTCCATGTCATAATCTGCCATGAACTCGTGCCATCTTCTCTATATGCCATTTAGGTTCATTTGTGTATCTCATTTACATACACATCTTAGGGATTTCGGAATACTAGATTGTGACACCTGAATCCGGCTTGCTCGCAAATTGAATCGAAACATCAAGGGTCTCGAGTGGATCTACTCTCGGTATTTCAAGATGGAAGATATCAATCGTTATGCATGGATGAATGCACAGAACCCTAACATGTCACTACATAGATGACATAACAACCAGTTCATACAAAAAATAATGGTGATAAAATTAAAAGAATTTTTGAAATAAAAACAAACAAAGTCTCCCCTGAAAGTAAAATTAAAGGCCAAGCTGTCAAATCAACATGTATAAACATAGAAATTCAAATACATTCATCACACTATATTTTCACCTAAACATTTAATTTGGCCACATCACAAAATTTTATATTTTGGGTATTGACTCACCTGTTCATTCTATTTATATTTTCACCTTTTATCATTCAGACTACACACTAGCGTATATTTCAAATCTTGTGATCACTATCCATTTCTATATACCCAAAATCTTCATCACAAGTATTTCATTTTCATAATAACATAACAAAACAATCAAACTAGTTAAAACAAATATTTTGTGGAGAGCATGCATGTGTGTGTGCAAGGTAAGTCACTGCTCTAGCATATCCAATATTTAATCCTCACCTATATATATATAAGGAAAAATGTCAGTAACGAGTGTTACTAATCCAAAAATATAACTACATAAGAAACAGACTCTCATTTTAAATTAAAATATTTATATACTTCTCATTAACACTCCCAAGGGCATCTACTAAGGAGCCACTGGGCTGTAGACCAGGTAGCATCCCGAACTGATTGGTCTGATGCCTCTCTCGGCATTTTCTCATTTTCTTAGTCCCTTGGGGCTATTAATATATCCTAAGTCATTTCCTTTCTTTCATAATTCTCCTGGCTTTGAGCACGAAAGCCGAGTACTCTTAAATAATTGCCTTTAATACCCTTTGAACTGTAAGTCCAGACGTGCATTATACTAAACAATACTCGTAAACCTCCATGTTTCTCTGGGTGTGAGGAACTCAAAACATAAGTTGTTAGGATCTCTAAAAGACAACCGCTCACTAATCCAGAGCCTGCATTGACTAACACGTGTACCCACTCATGGTACGTGCGAGTCGGTCTTTCACATTTCTCGTCTCATTGAAACCTGATAAAACTATATATAGGCATAAGAAGAGATTTATATAATATGTTCGAAGGTAAATTACGGTCGATCTTATTTTCTAAATCAAACTCGAGGATCTCATCCTCGAGGGTTATTAATCCGAAAGAACTGGTTGACTAAATAACTTGGGTTAAGTGGGATCCGATAAAATGCCACATAATTCATCCTGCAAGTAATAAAGCAAACATACAATAGAATAGATCGTAAAATAGGGAACGACGTACTAAAGAGACTTGGCAAAAGCTTCGAACATTATTCTCGCGTCTAGGTGGTGAGCTCATACTCCGTACCTACACATCAACTAAAAGCTAACGCCCACTTATAATGCATTTACAAATCTTATAGCATACACATATCAATCATATATCAATCTTATATAAGTTTTCCCTACTCTATGTTATATTAGATTACGATACTTAGTTCCTTAACATTCATTTTAATATAATTCAATCAAGTAAATTTTATATTTTTATTTATAATAAAATATAAAACTCGTCAATTCATAAATCCTACACATCAAACTAAAAGCTTATGCTCACTCATGATGCATTCACACATCTTATAGCATACACATATCAATCATACATCAATCTCATATAAGTTTTCCCTACTCTACATTGTATTAAATTACGATACGTACTTACTTAGTTTACCTAATTAGGTCCTTAACATTCATTTTAATATAAGTCAATCAAGTAAATTTTATATTTTTATTTATACTAAAATAGTAAACTCGTCAATTCATTAATCCTAGCATGTTATGCTAATAATTATCACCTTTAATAAATTTAGTCAGAGTTAATTATGCCTTGCATCGTAAGCAATCAGCAACGACTATGGTTTTGTCATGCGGCTCGATATTTGAATATGGCACCCGTCGGCATTTAAAGTTTGATCAGGTTCGATTTGATGAATTTGTGGGAAGATCCAGCGAATTTCAGCTAATCCAATTTTTTGGCAACTTTTTCGAAGAGGTAAGTCAGGGCTATGGGTTTGCACAGGCTCGGCGAGCTTGACCCAACGGTGGTGGCAGTGAGGGCAGCAACGAGTCGGCCGAGGTCAGTTGGCTTGTCTAATTGGGCCTCAGCGGTGGTGCTGGGCATGGGGGAAATGATGAGGGAGTCGATGGGGAGACTTCAAAGGCACAGCGGAGGAGAAGTGGCGCGGATTGCAGCGAATCACGTCGGGAGGGGTGGCACTCAGCGATTCGGTGTTGTGAAGGCTGGGCAACGTCATGGAGGGGCTCGACGGCGTTGATCGGTGGTGAGGGTGGAGGTGGTGATTGGGGTTTGGGGAGAAAAAGATCGGATGGTCGATGGTAATTTCATAAATAAAACTTAACTCATCTCCAACTCGAGTTAGAAATAATAACTAACTAGTAATAAATCCTAAAAAATCCAAAAAATAGGGGAAAATCTCATAAAATATAATGCATACCATAACATCACAATAACATTTCTATAAGTAATAACACCCCTCCCCCCCCCAAAACTGCACTGTAATGCGTCCTAATGTGTTATTCGGTGTAAAAATAATTCTATGGTCTAATACTAAAATAAATAACAAAAATTTTGGGCGTACTCTCATATATTCTGATAACTCATTGCTACTATTTTACTGACGTTATCATCATATACTTGGGTACACATAGCCCCATGGTTCATAACACACGACCAGCTTCGGCTTAATACGCGTGTTCTGAAATTTACTTTATTGAAATTAGTGGTCGAACCTACCAGTTCTAACTATAAAACCCTGACTCGAGTCACGAGTTTTACATAGATTGCCCCTGTGGGCCTAAATTGATTGAGTCGTAAATTTTTACCAGATTTAATTCATATTGTTAAGGCCCATTTAGCATTTTAGCTAGGGCTCCTAATCGAGTGAGCCAGCTCATGAGCATTTGAGATTCGGCTCGGCTCAACTTGACTTGAAGCTCAATATTGAAATATTCGTGCTAGAACTCGACTTGAAAATGAATCCTACAAGTCGAGTTTGAGCAAGGCAATGTTCGATTCAACTCGACTCGGTTATAAGTTGAACTCGACTTAAAATCGGCTCGTAGCTCGATTCGAACTCGACTCAATAATATAATATAATAATATACATAAACGCTTGCCTATTCAAAATACATTTAAAATTATAAATAAATATTATTATTGACTATGTACTAAAGAATGGCGGTGGTGGGGGGTGTATTATTTTTTATTTTTTGCTTTTTTTATCAAATCTGGGTCGTCCTTGTAATCGAATGATCCAGATTAAAGTTTGAGATATAAATATTATTTGCCCTCGGCTAAGATAATATATATATATATATATATATATGTAATTTTAATTGTAACTAGTTATATTTATTTATATACAATAAAATAACAATGTAGCATCATAGCTCAGTTGATAGAGTGTTAGACTCAAGATTTGAAGGTTGCGTGTTCAATCCACGCTCATTGCATTATTTAATAATATTTTTTGTTAGATATACCTTTCATTATTAATAATTTCTTCCATCTTAAGAAAAAGTTAAAAAGAAAATAATAAATAAAGGGCTGCTAATTGAGCGAGAGTTATTTTCGAGCTAGTTTAAACAACTTAAGTGTATTCGAGTTCAAGTCAAACTCGAACAACATAACAAATATTTAACTCGATTTCGGGTATTTATGTTCAAAACTCGTTTTATCTCGAGTTGAGTTCGAATAAACTTCGAGCTATTCGAATTGAGTTCGAGTACAAGCTAAACTCGGTTCGCTCGCTCTCGTTTAGCATCCCTACTTTTACTCTCGATTTCTGCTTATAGAGTTGCTTTTAAGCCTTGAATCAGTTTCAAATTTTGGCGGTCTCGATCCAAACTTTTCGTGTATATGTATATTGCATATACCCTAGGTAGAGCCCATTAGGCCCACAAACTATCAGACATTTAGATCATGCCACATTGCAAGATTAGAGCCCTCCACGTTAACCCTAGCTTTTTCCGATTGATTTCCAGCGATTTCCTACTATTTTGAGGATTTTTACCTTAGCGCTGCAGGCACCTTGACTCACCGCCAGTGAGACCCCAGCACTCCTCCGACTACTATAATAGTACGGCCGTGGCCACCTCAAAGTCAGTTATCGGTTCGTATCCACCATCCCTACCGTGGCTGCCGCAATCGCCGCCGGCGACAATATTTTTGCAATTGATTTCCACCGCCGCCACCCTTTCGAGTTGTTTTCCAATGCTGGCAAGCCACCTCCGGCTGATCCAACCACCTATACATATTACCTTCACCGAGATCTTCCGTTTGAGATTGATACCAACCTCCGCCGTGGCCCCCCGTCGGTAACTCGCAATTCCCCGACTATATTTTAGATCATTTCCGGCCATTTTCAGCCAGCCACCTGTTGGACACCGTCGACTATCTGCCTAGATAACTTCCTCACTTGACGGCCGATCTTTTGAGACCACCATCATGGCCGCGATCACCACCATCGACCCTGCGGCACCTGTTTTTTATTGAAAAATTCTATTTGTGGTTCTTAATATATTTTTTATAAAAGGTGCTTAAATTTGAGGCTTACATAGCAATATTGTGAAAGGCAACTCCAAAGTGGAAGATGGCAGCAGGTTAGGAAAGCAAAAAAAATGACAACCGCTGATCCCAATTTGTAAGAGACTCGAACGTGTCCCTTAGATCTCCTCATTCTATCCACGGCTTACAACTTACAAGGGTGAAGACCGAAAAGCTGCTTTCTATGTTGAAATGCTCTGTTGCATATTCCCCCCTTTATCTGTATGCTTTGTGATTATTACATGAGAATATTTTTGGCAACACATGTTCCAGGGTTGGCCACAATTATTAAGCGACCTTCCGTCATGCACCCCTTATAAAGGTAAAAGCCGTAGTTAGCAAATAGAGGGGTAAAGCTACACTAAAGCCCACAATAGTCTGAAAACTGCAAGTACACTAAAGCCTACAAAAAGAAAGGGCATCTCAGTTCAGCGTGCAATAAGGTACTCTGTTCACTTCTATTCACTCAGATGTACAACTCTGTGCACATCACACAATACCTGGACAGACAATAGCAGTTGTTAGCATTTTAAGTGTGCTTGATTGCCACTGCAGCACATACAGGGCAAACAATGGTTGCCCAAACTGTTTTTTTCCCACGCTGTTTGGGCTTAACTGTTGAACTTGCAGAAGACATGGTGGAGGAATAGAGACAAAGCTGCTATGACAAAGACAAGTCTGGGCAGCTCACTCGACGTCGGTGTTGCCAATTTTTTTCGCAGGCACAATGGCTGTTGAAGCTGGTAAATTGTATGATCCTCCTCTCACAGTATGGGAAATTGATTACTGGGTTTGAAGGAATTACTGAGATGTTTCATAACTCAATTCTTTTTAAAAATAAATTTACTTTCATTCATCAAGATAGCTATGTAAATCATAAATCTCTAGCTAGTCGGAATTGCATGCTCTAGACCCGAAAATTTCTCTGTGACCTATCTTTGATCACATCAGATTTGTTTTTTTAGTAGTAAACTAATTCTAATTACATATCTCCCCTGGTTATATCAGGGTTCCCTTCCTGCCACGTGTTAATTATACAATCTTGATAGCCGGTGCACAATTTTATTTTACATTTATCTTAGGGTGGTTGAATGCTCAATATGGATTTGAGTTATCTCACCCTTAATAATACATATAAGATTGTATTTCATTAAATACTAGGCGTAGAACTAATTTAAATATATTACAATCCATTTATTTTAAAAAATCTGGCTCCAAAATTCCCGTATTGGGTGTGTCTGGAATACAAAACTAGATTGGCTTTGACATTAACCTTAATAATTCTTTTGTATACTCGGTGGGATCCGGCATATCTTAACCAGACCCTCTGAACGGGCTCATCGGAGCATTTGTAAAGTGCAAATAAATTAGCTTAAATTATCTATTTAAATCGAGGTAATTTTGTGAATAATGGAACTATTTCTTAATTTACTTTAAAATAAATTAGCATTGTAGGTTTTTATCATGCAGGATAAGCTCTAACTCTTATTTATAAGCAGCAGCTATTACAATTCCCGTACATATCTATTCCTGGTTTGCTGTCCGGCCCATATCCATTCCCCACTTGTGAGCAATTTAGAGGCTTCGCAAATCTATGGAAGCCCAATTAACTACCAAATTCACTCAGGCCCAATTAAATTTGACATTACCTGAAGACTGTAGAAGTTACGCTATAGAAATGTTTGTCATAATAATCAGATAATTAGTTTCTCGGTGTGTGATATTCGGCTTCACCTAATTCTGAAATGAACTCTTTATATATGATTGGAGCAAGAGCAATTGGTATTTCTTGAATTTAATCCTTCAACATATCCGAACAATTATAAACTACATATAGAGCAGTAAATTATAAGAACAGAGACAAGTTCTTTTATCTGTTGCCTTTGATTATTGATTACATACAATTTGATGAATAGAAAAACATTTGAATCAAGAGCCCATATACGACTTTTGATCCTCAATTCACATCAAACCGCAATAACTCATAATTTGTTGTAAAAAAAATTGTGTTGCCAGAAGTGATATATATGAAACAGAAGTAGTTGGCATGCTTTCAACTCTCCGAGACCACCTTCTTCACCGGAGAATTTGAAGTCGACCAGCAGCCGGAGGTGGCATCCAAGCAAGACTCGCTCCAAGCCTTGCGGGTCTTGTAGGAGATCAATGTCTTGCCATGGTTGCACTCCTTCTTGCACTTCCCCGGACGTTGGTGAAGTGCACAGCTGCAGTTCTTGTGGTAAGGCCGCTTGTGTATCTCCGAGTCGATGGCCGGGATGCTCCCGTCGAAGACGCACCGACGGAGCCCCTCGCTGGCCATGGCCTCTTCACCTTCTCCGGCGACGGTGAGGATGTATAACCGATTCTCCAATGGTGAGGGAGGGTAGACGTATACAGGAGGAGGCGTTTTGGTTGGTTGAATAGGTAAACGTTTTTGTCTTTGTATTTATGTATAGAGAGTGGTTGGTAATTGGGCAAATAGTAAGCAGTTACGTAACGTAAAGGGACTTGCATGGGCCTGTGTTCAAACTGATGGGAGAGTCATTCTCTTTAATGTAAACTTTGGTACTAACAATATTTTAACGTTTACATTTTTTTAATAAAAATTTGAAGTAACTTCTTGTAAGTCAAATGATAAAAATAAATTTGAAAATTAAAGAAACACACCGAATTAACAAAGCTAACAATTTTTTTGGAAGTCAAATTTTTATTCTTCAAAATGGTACAAAATTTCCTCTGTAGAGAGACTTTCATCATATCATAAACATTAATGAGATTTCGATTAATCTAATAAAATATCAGAAAAATCTTAATAACTATTTAAAATATTGTAAAATTATTGAAAAAGAGATATTTTTATACTTTTTATCGGTGGCTATATTACGGAAAGAAATTTCTTTCCATTAAAAATTCCCTAGAATAATGTAAGAACCATTCATATTTAGCCAATGCAACATACATATTTATGTCTACCATATTATATTGTCTTGTACGAGATAGCTAGAAAATATAATTAATGTGGTGGTCTGGAGCTGCTTGGGTCACCTGTCCATTCTGTACTCCTTGTCAACCACTTAATTTGTCTACCACTTAATTTGTCTGCAACGAGTTTATTTAATGGCACAGAGTTAGGGTTGCTAATTGAGCGAGCCAGTTCGTGAGCATTTAGTATTCAGCTCAGTTCAACTCAACTCAAAATTTGACATTTAAATACTCGAGCTCGAACTCAAATCTTTTTAGCTAAGTTTGAGCAATGCAGTATTTGCCTTGACTTGATTTAGTTATAACTCAAACTTGACTCGTAGCTCAACTAAATAAAATAATAAAATAATATAGTCTTTATATAAATATAAATAAATATATATATATAGTAATAAATTTAATTATAACTAATTATATTTATTTATATTTAATATAATAACAAAGAAATGAGATAGCTTAGATGGTAGGTATTTACATAGGTTCAATCTACACTAACTTCATTTTTTTAAATAAGTTATTTTTTACTTTACAATCGAGCTAGTTTTGATCTCGTCAAAATTAAACAATTTAAGTATATTCGAATTTGAACCAAGTTTATTCATGCATGTATATGGCAAACTATATTGCATGCAGTCTCATTTCACTTTATTGAATGGTGATAGCAGCCGTACCTGTAAGCATATTTAATTTATTGTAGTCTAGAAATATTGGGTTTCTAGATTAATTTAGTTTTATATATATATATATATATATAGAGGCAGATTATGGTGCGCTGCATGCTTTCGCAGCGCACCATACGAGCTGGATTAATGAGAGCCGCAGGATTTTCGTTTATTTCCTCACCCATCTATTGTTGGACCCGCTTACTGACCCGCCCTCGACTGCCTTGCCCACCGCGCACCGGCCGCTGTCGCGCCACCCTCCCCCGCCCCCCAACTGGGCCCCCGGCCACCCCTCCCCTCCGCCTGGCCAGCGCTGGCTGTCGTGGCCCCTGCCACGAGCGGGCACCCTGCACCACCAACCCCCCTCCTCCGCTACCGCTCGATTCCGCGCCGCCCCCCACCCCCCGATTCTGCGGCCCCTCTCCCTCCTCGTCCCCCAACAGGCGTCTGACCCTGCCAACGGGGTCGGGCGCCCGCTGGGAGAGGGCCGCAGAATCGGGTTGTGGCGGAGGGGGCGGCGCAAAATCGAGCGATGGCGGAGGAGGGGTTGGTGGTGCAGGGTGCCGGCTCGGGGTGAGGGCCGCAGCGGCAGATGCTGGCCGGGCAGGGAGAGGGGGTGGTAGCCAGGGGCCCCGGCTGGGGCAGGGAGGGCAGCGCGGCGGCGGGTGGTGCGCGGTGGGGCGAGGCGGTCGCGGGCGAAAGGGGGTCAGGCGGGCGGGTCCACAATGGATGGGTGAGGAAATAAACGAGAGCCACTGGATCAAAATCCAGCGACTCTCGTTAATGCAGCACACCATAATTTATATATATATACATAGGGACGTTCTGCTATGCGCTGCCATGTTTGGCAGCTTATGTTTTGGTGGTCGTTGGATCGAAATCCAATGGCCACCAATCGTTCCACAGATTTTCCCTCCCCCACTGCCCCCTGCCGCCGCCGCACCCCGCCTGCAGCCCTCCCCCACCTGCCCTATTTCCCCCTGCCCGTCCACCACTGCGCTCCCCACCCACAGCCTTCCCCCACTTGCCCTGTTTCTCCCTGCCCCCTCCACCACCGCCCTTTCCGTCGCCTCGCCCCCGCCCACCCCTACCTGCAGCCCTCCCCCACCTGCCCTATGTTCCCCCACCCCCACCAGGTTCCCCGCCCCCCGCCGCCTGTTTCGCCCCAACCCTGCCGCGGCCCCGCCCGCCCCTGCCCTGTTTCCGCCACCCTCCCCAGCCGCCCTTTTGCCCCCACACCCACCACCGCCTCTCGCTCACTCGACGCCGGCATCACTTGCATCACTGCCGGCGGTGGCGCGACAAAACACACGGGGAAGGAAGGAGCAATGGCAATTTCGTAATAAAAATTTGATTCGCTCCCGACTCGAGTCAAATTTACAAAATAAATTTTAAAAATAAAATACAATAAAATAAAAACTTGACTCGCTCCTGATTAGTGTCAATTTTATGAAATAAAATTTTAAAATAAAATAACATAAAATAAAAATTTGATTCGTTCATCGCCGGGAGGAAGCACACCATCTCGGTGGGGTGGGGCGGGGGGGGTGATGAATGCTCCCGTCCATTGGATTTCGATCCAACGGCCTAGAGATGGAGCGCATAGGGGAGCAGAGGGGTGGGGTGGGGTGGAGGGATGGGTTTGGATGGGTGTTCCAGGTCGTTGGATCTAGATTCAAGGGCCTAGATTCTATAAGCTGCCTATGGGCTGCCAAACAAGGCAGTGCATAGTAACTTTATTGTATATATATATATATATATATAGGGGGCAGCTACTGTGCGCTGCCCCCTTTTGGCAGCGTTTTAACGCTGCCAAGTATCGGCCGTTGGATCTGATCCAACAGCCGACAATCATTTCCCTCACACACCCCTCCCCCTCCTCTTCTTTCCCGGCGCCCCTCAGCCGCGGCCCTCCACCGCCCCCTTGGCCTCCAGCCCTCTGCCTCTGCCCTCCCGCCCGACCACCGGCCGCCGCCCATTGCGGCCCGCAGCTGCGGCCGGGCCCGCCCCTAACCACCGCCACCTGCCACCACCACCCTCCCCGGCCTTCCCGCCCCCGCCCACAGCCCCACCCACCCCTGTCGCCGCAGACCCCCACCGCCCGCCCTTTCCGCCCCGGCCTGCAGGCGCCCCCCCACTCCCAGTCTCCCCCTTCCAACCGAGTCGCACCCCCGGCGAGCCGCGGCGGCCCTCCTTACCACGGCGTCCCCCTCCTCCCCCTCCCCGTTTTGCTGCACCAGCGACGGCATTGGCAAGCAGGGCCGCTGGCTGGTAGCGCACGGCCGGCGGCGAGGTCGCCGGCAGGCGGGTGGCGCGGCAAAGAAAACAGAGGAGAAGAAAAGGGTAGGGGTAGTTTCGTAATAAAATTTTAACTCGTTCCTGACTCGATTCAATAATTAAAAATATATCACAAAAAATATAAAAAATTTAATAAAATACGATAAAATAAAATAATCTAGTTATAGTAGATTATTTTATTTTATTAGTATTTTACTTTATTTTTTCGTAATATTGACAGTCAATATTATGAAATACTTTTCAAAAAATATAAAACAAAAAAACTGACTCGGTCTTGACTCGAGTCAAGTAAATAAAAAATAGACTCGGTATCGACCAGAGTCAAATAAATAAAAAATTAACTCGGTCTCCTCTTGACTCTGATCTGAGAAGTCTCAAGGTGCCAAAATAAAATTATTTTATTCTTTTTAAAATTTATATTGCAATAAAAACTTGACTCGATCCCGGGAATAATTTTATAATAAAATAAAAACTTGACTCGCTCCTGATTCGAGTCAATTTTATGAAGTAAAATTTTAAAATAAAATAACATAAAATAAAAATTTGACTCGCTCCCACCGCGATGGCAATTTTGTAATAAAAATTTGAATCGATTCCGCTCCCGAGTCAATATTATAAAATAAATATTAAAAAATAATTTTAAAAAAATAAAATATTATAAAATAAAAACTTGACTCGCGTTTGCTCGAGTCAATATTACAAAATTAATTTTTAATTTTTTTAAAAAAATACAAAACTATAAAATAAAAACTTGACTCGCTCCCGCATGTGATCGAACCTGACTCGAATTAATATTATGAAATAAATTTTTAAAAAATATAAAATAATTTTGTAATAAAAACTTGACTCGATCCCAGATAGAGCCAAGTTTTTATTACAAAATTATTTTATATTTTTAATTTATTTTATTATTAATTTTTTATAATTTTTTTGTAATTAAAACTTGACTTGGTCCTCCACAGATCGAGTCAAGCTTTTATTACGTTATGGAGGACCAAGTCAAGTTTTAATTACAAAAAAATTATTAAAAAATTAATAATTTCATAATAAAAACTTGATTTGGTCCTCGAGAGAATCTTGTCAAGTTTTTATTACAAAATTATTTTATATTTTTTAAAATTTATTTTAGAGTATTGACTCGTGCCGGATCGAGTTATATTTTTATTATGAAATTATTTTATTTTTTTAATAAATTTGTTTTGTAATAAAAAGTTAATTTGAGTCGAGACCGAATTAAGTTTTTATTACGGAATTATTTTATTTTAAAATTTTTGCATCAGGATCGAGTAAGGCTTTTATTACGAAATTATATTATTTTTTAAAAAAATATTTTGTAATAAAAACTTGACTCGTGTCAGGATCGAGTCAAGTTTTTATTACGAAACTACCCTCCCCTCCTCACCTGTTTCTTCCCCACCCCTCCTGCCTCCCGTTTCAGTCGACGGTGCCACCGCCCCAACCGCCACTGCCTTACCATGAACTTAAAATCTAAGATAATCTTTGAATAAAAAATAACTAACGTAATTCATGAATTTGGCTTTACCATAAACTTAAAGTTTAAGATAACTTTAGGATATATGAATATTTGTTTCTAGATCTCAGATAATCTATAAATATTTAAATATTTTTTCTTTGAAATAAAAGTAGATAAACCCAAAAGCTTAAAAATGAATAAATAGAGTGTGACATATTAGAAAATCAACTCGTTTCCTTCTTCCTCCTCGTAAAAAGCCTATCTTAATTAAGCGTATTTTAATTTCAAGTAAAAATGGTTTTTTTGCGCCAAGATTTTTTTCTCCTTCTTCGTCCATAACTCAACTTCTCTTTCCTTCATGAAAGTTCAAGTTAATTAAGTATAAATATTAAATACTATAAATTTTAAAATAAAATTGTCTACAAATTCCTAATTGAGTAACATTTTTTTAAAAAAATAACTTTACTTTCATATGAAAAATAAGCAATGAGTTTTATTAAATACACATTAGTAAGTTAAAAAATTAATTTCATTATCATTTAAAAAATTAAAGGCAAACTATTTATTTTCCTCCTCTTCATGAAAAAGTACAACTCAATTAAAAGGTTCATAAATTTAAAGTAATAATTTTTTGTATTCTATGCTTGATTTGATTTTTCTTACAAATTTATTTTCTTATTTTCTTCAATAGGAATTACTATGTCAAAAAAATGAGAAACTTTAAAAAATATTATCTTTTAAGATTTTTAATTAGATAAAATTATGCTCTATTTTTTTCAAATAAATAATAATAATAATAATAAATAAAAAAATTGACTTGATTATTTCTATCATTGTAATTATAAATAAAAACTCAAAAATGAGTTCTATTTTGAAAAGTAAAAGATGTATCTTCAATTAATTTTTTGTCACTTCAAAGTAAATAATAATACAAATAAATAAATAGAAATGCTGACTTGAATATTTCTATCATTTCAGTTATAAATAAAAAAGAAAAATGAGTTCTATTTTTAAAAGTGAAAGGTGTATCTTTAATTAATTTTTCTAACAATTTCATTGTAAATATTATTCTTTTGTCATTTTCTAAATAAACATGATATTTATAATTTTTTATTTCGTTTTATTTTCTTTATTTTAGGAATTATACTTGATATTGATTATTTGTATCATTTAAATTTAAGTATAATCATTTTTTCATTTTTTATATAAATCAGAAAAATGAAAGATGAATTCTATTTCTAAAAGTGAACGTTGTATCTTTCAATTAATTTTATTATTTCTAACATTTTTACTTTAATTATTATGCTTTTTAATTTTTAAATGAACTTCATATTTTTAGTTTTAATTCTAGCCCCATTTTTTTCATTTTAGGAATTATACTTGGCATTTTAATTAAAACTATTAACCTTAAAATAAAAATATGTTTATTTCCTTCTGGGATGAGATGAACACAAGTTTCTATTAATACTTGATATACTTTATACAATTATGTTTGTATTATTAGAGAACAAATTTTAATTCTCTTTATTAAAGCTAATTTTAGGTTTATTTGAAAATAAGTTGTAAATTTTTATGAATAGGAATTGCTAAGTAAATAAAAATAAATTGAGTAAAATTATTAAAATTAAAAGAAAATATTTTTTTTATTATTTTTAATTAGATAAAAATTATTTATACTCTAATTTTCTACATAGTAAATAATAATTATAATAAATAAGCAAACCTAAATATAACATTATCAATTCTATCATTTTAACTTAAGCTCAATCATTTTTTTTGTCTTTCATTTCATTTTTTATTTTCTATGCTTTCAAATTTTTAATATTTATTTGATCATAAAATTAATATATAAAATTAAAAATATACAACTCCGCGCAATGCATGCTTTCATCATCACGAATTTTATTTCATTTAATAAAATTTATTTTCGATTTATGTTAAAAATATATCCTAAATTTAATTAAACAGGAATAAATAAGTCAAAATAAATTGATTAAAATTTTAAAAATTGATAGAAAACTATTATTTTTTAAATTTTTAATTAGATAAAAGTATATATACTCTAATATTGTTCATAGTAAATAAAAATTATAATAAATAAATATAACTTGATTATTTATATTATTTAAAAACTTTCATTTTCTATTATTTATGTTTTAAAATTTTTAAAATTAAAGGGAAACTAATTTTTTATAGATATCATCATAGTACAATATAATTTAAGTATTATTATTTTGACATTTTAATATGTTTATATTATAAGTAGCCAATCAATTTTTATTAATTATGTGCTATTTAATATTCAGAATTGGCATTCAAAATGATTAATGAATTGGGTGTGGATGGTGGACTTTATGATAGAAAGTTCGAGTTCTGAGACTTTGTAACTCAACTCATTTCAAAACTAATTAATTTATTTGTTGGGATATGATCCTCTTGGACGAGAAGGTACAGATTTCAATATTAGTTTCAATATTTCATTGAATGCACTATAATATTAACATTTCTTTTAGGATCAAGCAATACATCCAACAATTCCAAATTCAATTGCTAATAATTTTAAACCTTTGTTGAAAGAAGGTTTAATTTATTTTATCAAGAATGTGGAAGTTGTTTCATCGAGTATACATCAAGCAGTTGTGGGCGAAAAAATATATATTTTTTGTCTGAGGCTACAATCACTTATATTGGAACTGATTTGCCAGCTTTTGAAATGTATAAATTTGAATTTATGTGTATAAATGAGATTAAAAATTTGTAACCCTCTAATTTGTCCGGATGAGCCGACAGAATCTTGATGTTATAATTTGGAAAGTTGTTCATTAGAGTATTGCGCACAAACTTTACGAAAGTAGATATTAACCGTCAAAGAAGCTTAAGGTGGATAACTTACGGGATTTCATACAATGCATATTGATTATATTATGTAAGAAAGATTTAAAACACTTTGAACTATAAAAGAGATAGTACCTCCCCTCAAAGTAAGAGGGTGATTTTAAAATATAATAATTGCTTCAAATTACACAAATACAACATCCTCAGTGTAACTAAGAAGTTGAGTTTTTTAAATATAAAGATGCACAATTTAATTCTTATATATAATTTCGATGATTGGGTTAGGTATTTTAATTACCTGTGCTGATATTGTGCAGTAAAGTAAACACTAGGTCGTGATTATATAGTCTACATACTCCACAAGGCTAATTAAAACACACAAGCATCATTGTGTTCTCAGGCATTATAGCTGAACATTCGATCTTCACATAGACTCTCACATAGTATGAATTGTATCCTTCTCTAGTCCATATTTCTCTAACACACATACATAGCTACAACCAAATACATTTTGTGTACTTTACGTGTTCTGAGACTTTGAAGCTTCCATACCTTGGATGATTGTTAGCCTTTGCGTTAATGTACAATACCCTACACATTAATTATAACAGTAATAATAATAAAGCATTCATATGCAACCGACCATATGACACATTCGACCATAGTCATTCATAATACATGAGTCCCGGGCATATGCCCAATCCTAATATAATTCAATAATGTCAAACATATATCACAAAAGTACAACACAAAACCTCTGCCCCTACCATTGCCAATTCATGAGCCTAAGTCGGCCAATGCCAAACAGCCTGCCCTACATACATATAAGAAAACACGTCAATAATTAAATAAATGATCACCGGACGGGAAATTTAACACCCCAAATCCGGTTCACGCTCGTGAACCAAACCGGCATGTTACAGGCCCCGGTTAGGTCGGCTAACCCGAACCTAACTCATGTGGAAATTACCAATAATAACTCACTTATGATCTTAATGAAGATTTAAACCTCATTAGGTGGTTTAATTATAGTTTAGGGTTTTAAGTTCACTTGATTGGAAAAATTCAATTCTAGAGTTTTAATTGAACAAGCTACCAAACAATTTTTTGGATGAGCCAACGGTGCCCAAATGAGCTGAAATTTGAAATGGTAGGCTCTTATACTCTAAGGCTTATGTGAAATTTTTACGAAGACTAGCCCATAGGCCAATAATGGTAAAAAAACCCACTAAGGTTAGACCTAAGGTGCTGGGAACATTGTTCGTGGGCTGCCTACCAATTTTGTTAAAGATGGTTCATGGTCTTAAAGTATACAAATGAGCCTAGGTCAGTGGACAAAGTTAATAACACCTTCTAAAATCTAAGGATTTGGGCCTGAGGGGGCTCGGGTGTGGAAGGTATCGATCAGTCTATTTCTAAAGCTTGGGTGACCTATTGGGCTTGGGAAATTCCTAGCTCATGATCTACAAGGCTAAATACTCCCAAATTTGGATATGATTCTATTGTGATACGTCCTCGAGGTTGGGCTGAATTTCATCCAAATAAATTACCATTTTCCTAAATTTCCTAATTTTATATCCGGAATCATGGAACTAAGGTTTCACCTTTCATTCTTGCATACTCCGGATCACTAACCAATATGACCACTTGTATGATTTTTATTTAACCCCAAATTTGGTACGTTTCTTGTCAATTATTAGAGAGTCATCACATAATTTTTTATAGATTTTATTAACATATTTTAGGCTGCTCACCAGGGAGCCCAATCTTAGAACATGGTATATCTATCCTATATCACAGAAATTAGGGTTTTGTTCAAGCCCCTTTAGGCTGTTAGATTAGGATGAGTAATTTTTATAGAAAATCCCACAAATACAAAAATAAACAAGCACAAGACTGACCCAAAAAGATTATCACATTAGGGAGTAAAAATTAGAAAAATAGGTAGCCTGGTCACAGGGACCATGAAAGCTGTCATCTTTCGTCATGGTTGGCTCTCTTTCATGAATTTAGACACTATATCAGACTAAGTGTACAGCATAAAACATTTAGATCTACATGTTTTAAGTGTAATAGGACCAATATTATACAAATAGGACATCAAAAAAATTATAATTTTTATGGTGAAATAGTGTAAGATCGTGATAGCAATGCCCTTAAAAATACACAATTATTTAGTTACAAGCTCAAATGTGATGAAACCAACATATACAGACTCTTGACAAGCATGTATAGATGAGAAAAATACAAAATAAATACAAACAAGAACAAACATAAATAAATAGCAATACATGACGGGAGAGGGGGAAAGGGGAAACCTTTACCTCAATCAATTCTCAGGGAGGTCTTTTGGGGAATCCCACCCCAAGACCTCAACTATAAGGCTTGGATATGCTTGGAAAGGCCTAGAGGAGGTGAAGAAGTGTTGGAGAGGAGGAAGAGAGGCTAAGGGGCCAAGAGGGGTCGGAGGTAAAGTGGAGAAAGGGATGAAAGAAGAGAGGAAGCCAAGGAGTAATGTGAATGATTCAAGGAGATGAGGAAACGAGTGAAAGAGTGAAATGAGAAGTGGGTTTTAATGAAAAAGGGAAAGTTCACAACCATGAAGGCATGATTTAGTATTGTCATAGGTAAGGTGTAACACCTAATGAAGTTTAAGTGTGATACCTAATGAGATATAGGTTGACCCAAAACCTAAAAATTTAAGATTTTACTTTTAAGTATCAGAGCGACCTTGGAAACCACGTTGTGTGTATCATAGGGGCTACGATATCCGAATGAGGTTCAAACACACTACAAACATGCTAAATAGGTGACAAACACAATTCTAAACCTGATTAGACTCGACTCAAAATAAATTAAAAAGATCAAAAATATAACTTGAAATGACATAGAGTCTAGCCGGACGGCGTCAAGTATCAAGGGAGGCTAAGTTTGTGGACCAAACATACATATACCATACATAAATACGCAATAAAAAGAACCAATCAAGTAACTCAATTCGGGTCATAATTGAGCCGAAACTAAAATCACTTGGGCTTGATTATCACATATTATTTGCTTTCTAATTAGTTATTATATTTTTAACTATTTAACAACTAATTACATTGCTTTTAATGTCTTACAAGGGATTTATTACGAATTTGGGTTGAAATTATCATTTATATATATATATATATATATTATATATATATATATATATATATATTTGAGGGCCTCAAATTCAAGAAAAGAACAAAACCGAAAAGAACTGATATTTACAGAGCTGTTTATTTTAACATATCAAAATCTTTCTAAAAAACAGTAAATTTCTTTACGTAAAATTTTATTTTCATTTTTTATATTTACATAATGACTATTAAAAAATCCAACTCAAAAACTTTCCAAAATTACGACTGCAAAGGCAGCTACAATTCGAAGCTTGAAGTAAAGATAAACTCATAAAGATATTGGAAATAGAATGTCAATTTATCTATACATAAGATCATATTGTAGAGGAATATTTTCTTTCTTATTTTACTTACCAGTTTGGTGAATTATTTCTAATGGATTGTATGTTATGATTATAGTGCTAGTCAACGAGAGTTACTCTGAGAGAAAATAATAATATAAAAAAAATCAAATCTATTCCATATTCGGAAACCTCATAAAATCTGAAAAACAATAAAATATCAACCATAAACAAAAATTATTAAAACTACCTCGCACCATCTGCACCCGCCGTGACCATCGTCACCTCCATACTTAACCAAATGCAACGTCTACAGATTTCAAAAAAAAAAAAAACTACAAACTTCAGACAAAAGAAATCCACAAACAAAGCAACTCATAAAGCTATTAAAGAAGCAAATAAAAATAAAACCATTTTCCTTATGAAAAACAACTCATCAAACCATCAAACAAGCTAATAAAAAATATAGTATTTGGCTTATGGGAAAAAAACACTCACCAATTTTGCAGATCATTAGAACACAGTTAATTAAACCCAGTTAAACCCGCTCACCCTTTTTTGCGTTTTTAAAGGAACAACCTCATTCCAGGCCCCTTCCAGAGATTACTTCTATTATTACATGCCACCTGTACATATCTAAATTTTAAAAAATAATTTATAGTGGAACATAAAAAATTATAATATAATTTATATTATAAAGTTTATAATCGAAATGCAATTTAACTAATATAAAACACTACAAAAATATAATTAATTTACCAAAAGTGAATCAATTAAGTAGAGTTAATTTATATTTTAACATAATTATAAATAACCATGATCATTATAATTTAAGGAAAACTAAAATTAATTTATATTAGCTATAAGCTTTATCATCAAATAATCTAGCAACTGATTATTTACTTTCTAAATAATTGTTATATTTTTTACTATTCAAACAATTAATTACATTATTTTTTATGTTTTTTTCAGAAATCATTCAAAGAGAGGTTTATGCATCTACCAAAGCTCAATATTCCATTTACCGCATTTCTTTCAACAGATTTATGGTTAAGTTTGGATGAAGTTTTTACTTATAGATACATATTTGACTGCCTCTACTCAAG
>JAURVB010008305.1:0-41928 GCA_033002965.1 Piper betle | reverse complement strand
AAACTATGTTTATATAAGCATAGGGAATTGATGTATGACAATCACCTTTGTTGAGTTTTTCAACATAGTCATTTAAGTTGATTGCACATCGATATATCAATCACATTTTAAAGTGTATTTTTTTATATTAAGATTAAGTTGTTACTAGACTTTTAGTGGTCATAGGTTATCATGTTGGCCTATGCATCAACACTTATATGTATATGTATGTACATGCTTGTGTGCTTCTTTGTATTAATAGACTTTTAATTTGATTTAGTAGTTATGGGTTACAATATTTGACCCATAGATCAACACTTGTATTTATATGTATGTAGTTTGATTTAGTGGTCATAGGTTATCATGCTGGCTTATGCACCATTACTTATAAGTATATGTATGTGTGCTTCTTTGTATTAATAGACATCTAGTTTGATTTAGTAGTTATGGGTTACTATATTGGCCCATGGATCAGCACTTATATTTATATGTATGTGTGTTTTTCTCTACGATCCTAGTAGAATGAGCTTTTTCTCTACGATCCTAGTAGAATGAGCTTTTTTCTCTACGATCCTAGTAGAATGAGCTTTTTTCTCTACGATCTTAGTAGAATGAGCTTTTTCTCTCCGATCCTAGTAGAATGAGCTTTTTTTTCTGTACGATCGTAGATTTTGGTACATGTATATATTTGTGAATGATACGTGCATGTTATTGTCAACTTTATTTTGGTACATGCATATATGGTATATATATATATTTGTGTATGATATAAATATGTTACCGTTGACTAGATTTTGGTACATGTATGATACGTGCATGCTACTGTCAATTAGATTTCTCTGCATGTATGATATAGTCGATTTATTTGTGAATGATATGTGCAAGTTATTGTTAACTAGATTTTGGTACATGTATATACTGTACATGTATATATATATATATATATATATATATATATATATATTTGAGTATGATATAAATATGTTACCGTCGACTAAATTTTTATACATATATACGTACATGTTACATGTACATATATGATACGTGCATATCTATACATGTATATATTTATGCATGATGTAGACATTTTACCGTCGATTAAATTCTAGTACATGTATATATTTATTATGATACAGGTATGTTACTGTCGACTAGATTTTGGTACATGTATATATTTATAACACATTATGTATAATTATATATGTATGTATAATTTTAATTGGTCGTTGAGTGGTTCCGGAATATGCTTTTAAAATCCACTTTCGTAAAGTTGTAAGTTAAATTATTAACTTTATAAATTTTTAACATAGTATTTCAGTCTACCATTGGACCAAAAACCAAAAAATTAGGATGTTACACAATTAGTCTTTAATCAATAATATACACATTCATATTGATTTGATGATATATTTTTAACAAGAATTTGCTATTAATTATAAAAAAATTTAATATTTATTATATCACTTAAGGGAGAATTTTGAGGCTTATCTAATATTAGGAAATAAAAAAATATGTCAATCATTATTAACAAAAAAGAAAATAAAAAGGGAAAAATTTAGATGAGCTACCCTCATATAACTTATATGAGTTACTTATTTAATTTGAAAGTTTTTACTAGGTTTAGCAAAATAATATATATATATATATATATATATATATATATATATATATTAAAATAGGGTATACGTAAGAAGTTGATAAAATTTTATCTTTTTTGACATAATATTTTTAAATTTTTGAAAGATGCACAAGTTAATGAATATTTTGAAATTAATTATTATTATAATTACTTTGATAATTAAGAAAAAAGATTAAAAATATCAGATTATGTTAAAATTTTATAATTACCCTTATTATTTATTATTTTATTTATTTAATTAATTTTTGAATTGTAAGACTAACTAAATTGCTCAAAATAAAAATCATAGCTCGTATGCGATATATACGAAGTGTTGCTATTTAGGGCTCAAACAAAAATTGCAGCAGCAAAGAGCCTCTAAAAGGCAGATGCGCTTTTATAATGGAGACTCATATCTGCGAGATCATATCACCCATGCACGTACAAAATTATATCCAGTCCTCATCATGATTAAGATTGCAGTTACCAACATTTAATAGTGACTTACAGATCAAGTTTGTTGCTTTAGTAACCTAAAAAAATTGTAAAGTCTTTCTCAAAAAACAATAAAAAAAATATGTAAGGTCTTACACAACAAGATCAATGCGCATTCTGACAAGGTGAGCCGCTACAACATTTCCATACTTAGGCTCAAAAAAAAATTATTAGGTCAAATTTTGACTTTTTGAGTACAACACATAAAAAAGAACGAATACGAACTATCTGAAATACATAAGTTGCTTGAATAGATGCTCTCCGTTCATATTTATATATAAGGATACATAAAAATGAGTGCAGGTAAGTTGAAAAAATCAGTAAAGAATAATAATACATATTTGATAGTGTATTGACTCCATTGAGAATATGTATAATAACTCAATTATGGAAGTTTATCTTCAGTACTATCAAATTATATATGTTTTATACGTTACGACACACGCCTATTTTTGTGGTTAAGTTATATTCATTTTTAGTGTTCGTATTCAATGTGTTCGAATTAAGATTGCAAAATCATTTACCATCAAATGATTATAAATTTACAAAGTCAAGTGAACATAATAATACATTGTTTATGAATTCACAGCAACTATTGATTCAGGTGAAATTAAAAAATGACTAATATTAATTGAGGTATTCTTAATTTTATGTATTCTGATGTGGTGAATGAATGTAAAATTAAGAGGGAGAGGAGTTACATACACCCCAAGTTTTACAAGTGACATGCTAATTAATGTTATAATTAATCCTAGCTTGACTATAGGATAACAGAAGCCAATTACTTGTAAAAGGACTATTATTCTCTATTCAAGTTCTTGTGCAGAAATTTTTACATTAATCTGGGAAGTATTTCTAGTTCTTACATGTATGAGAAGCAGGTATATTATTATTATTTAATTGTATTGTTTTATCATACATATCTATGTATCTTTCCTTGTTCAAAGAAATAAAAGCAATCATCAATCAAAGCCCGGGCTAACTAACTACATTATATCATTCAATTTTTAGACAATCAAATTGATGAAATATTGCTTGTAGTTTTTAAGGTAGCAGCAGAAATAGCTTAACAAGGAAAAACAATATCAGCCAGTTGGAAACAGCAAAACCAGTACTAAGCTCTCCGGATACAAAACCCAAAATCAAGCATTCAAAACGTGAGCATCATTAGCTCTGTATCTAGTACATATTAAGATTTCTGTGAAAGAGTTCAGCCTTTTTTATCAGAAATCAAATGGACATCAGCACAAGAAATCATCTTACAGCTTTCTATCAAACAATGGAATCGTCTTCTCCTCTAACACCGTCACACTGACGAAAGACGAAGGGCTAATCACTCATAACTCGCAACAGAAAAAATTGGCCTCTTCTGGATTTTGAAACGCTAATTTCACTAATTGACCTCAAGATTACTTTGAAGACCTACTCTTCAGCAATTGTAGTTCACAATATAAATGTAAGGGACTAATTCATATTGAGAGTGTTCTTCTCAACAATCTTTTTTGGTGCATTTGCAGGTGGTGGTTCAGAGGAAGCCTTCAAGACAGCTTCGTTCTGCGAGGCAGGCAACGACCAATAATGTTTGTATTTTTCGAGCAACATATCAATGTCCTAGATTTCCAAAATCCAACATGCAGTGTATGACCTCTTATTGATGCGTAGAATGAAGTGGAGAAGGAAGCAAAGCAATTTGCCCATTTATGCATCCAGGGGTACAATAATGGCAAAGCTGGACAAATATATTGGCGACCAACAATTGGATCTTTTTTATCATGTGCTTATCTTGTATATTTAGACATTTTGGGGCAACTCTATAACTAAGATAATTTGAGGAAGGCTCCCATGCATGACTGAAACCTCATAATCACCAATACAAGGATGTCCAATTGAGATGCCTAACAATGAAAAAGCTGTAACGCGTTCAAGTTATGATTCAAGCTTTATTAGATGTTGCTTCCGTAGAGCTGCTACACGTTCTAGTGGCATATATTTCATAGAAAACCATTGATAGGAACACAAACCAAGTCAGCTGCAGATAATGAGCACTCTTAAACGCCACCAGAATGAAATATTGAGACAGTTCATCTTATGAAAGCTATGGAGATTTCACCATTCACCAAACTATAAAAAAGTGTGTGGGTCGCCCAGAGTTGGTCTTTGACAAAGCAAAATAGATGCAGACATGCATACCTGCCACTCTTTGAAGACGCTTCTTAGCATTAGCCTTGCGAGTGGTGGTGAGCTCGATTCTCTTCCAGACCGAACCTCCCGAGTCATGTTTCTTTACAATCTCCAATACTCTCGTCGCTCCAAACACCCCCATTTGTTTTCTTTTCCTCTGTTATGCACCTCTCTGCTACAAATAACCGCCAACAAAGATAATGTCAATTATGAAGTTCAATTAGTATATGGAGAAGAACTAAATTATCAGAGAGATAACAAGACTACAAGTGCTAGAGATAAATTTTCATAAACTACCGATCAAATCCAAAACTAACAAATAGTCGGAAAACTGATAATTTGCATAAGACAGACATTCCAAAATAAAAAACATAATGTAGCATAATATGTAGATCATTGAATCCATAAAAATAAATATAACATAATGTTATCGTTAGCACATAAAGAAATAAATGATATTGTAGGACTGCTCAACCTTCAAAAGCTCAGGGCAGAGTCACGACCAAAATTGTCTTTCACCCAAAAAACAACTATCCTGTAATTACTAATTTTTTCTACAAAAAATAGTTTGGAGCTTTTGATAGCATCATATTCTTCTAACCAAAGCCGTGCCAAACTGAGAACACTACAACAACAACATGAATCCCATGTAATGCAAACTCCAGAAATTTGCCAATCTCCTTGCCTATAAAATTATATCCAACCAAGGAATGAAAGAGAACTGCGGAAAAAAGATAAAAATAAAGGCTTGTCGGTAACAATAGCGTTAAAATTAATAACAAAATTCAAGAATATAATGTTTCACAAAGAGACATTTCCTTAATGGAAATGTGGGTTAATATAGTGCATTGAAAATAAACTCTCAATTTTTAAACGTACATCATTATTTTTCAGTAATATTTTATTTTTTACGCAATATATTGTTCGTGGGATAGCGAAATCTAGTGCAAACAATTATTTTTATTTTTGAATTGTGCATGGCAATATTTTTTTTTGTCTAGAAATAAATATCATGTGTAGAATAAATAGGGAGTAATACATCTTTTCAAAATCCACATAAACAAAACAATCAACAAACAAAGAAAAAAAAACAAAAGAGACTACAAAAGAATCCTAGAAGAATAGAGATAACAATTGATTGGGTCCATTTCTATAAAACTTCTAAATAAACAATCTTTTTTGCTTTTGCACTTGGATTTTCTGTCTTTTGGCAAAAAAAAATTCAATTCGTAAGGTGAAATGACTGGTGACAGTGCTACGTATAATTAGCCATGGGAGAATGGTGGTTTTGTCAAGAAAAGTCTCCCATACTTCAAAGTTTGTCCTTGACTTTTGTTGAGAGTCAATGCAAAGCAAATGGGTATTGAAAAATTTTTTTCTCAATGTAACGGGCAATTTGTATCCATAGCTAAGCAAACAATTCTAGGAATTATGACTTTATGAACTTTATTGGTGCCTGTCATTATTTTTGCTTCGATGTTCAAGATATATAAGTAAAGATAAGTAAAAAATTAATTAATTAATAATATAAATTATATTAATATTTTTTTCAAATAATAAAAATAATAATAATATCCATTGGCCAAATTAAAAAGTCGAAGGCACTACTAAATTTTTTTAACATTACCTAGAAAAAAGGTTATTATAAAATAATTTTTTGTATGGTTAAGATAGAAGAATAGAAGGGGGAAAAAATTAAAAATCAAATAGTTAATTGAGATACATCTTTATAATTGATAATAAAATATAATACTTGGACTAACAACCAAAATATTTAAAATTTTGAATTCTATAAAGCAAAGTTAAAAAATAATATCCGTTGGGCAAATTCAAAATTTGAAGACAATACTAAAAATTTTTAACATTAAGAATGATAAATTCTAAAAAACCAACCTAAAAAAATAAATAACAACTATAAAATGAATTTTATTGTATGGCTAAAATGAAAAATAGGAGGGGAAAGTTTTAAAAATAGATTAACTTGATGGTGTACTGTTGATATTGTCAATACAGTTATATTATTAAAATATTTTTTCAATTTATTAAAAAATAATATCCATTGCCCAATTCAAAGGTAGAAGATGCTACTAAAAAAATTTAACATTAAGATCGATAAATTATTAGAATAACAACATAGAAAATAAATAACAATTATAAAATGAATTTTTCTATGGCTAAGTTGGAAAAATCTAAGGGAAAAAATTGGAAATCAAATATTTAATCAGGCAACGTCTTTATAATTAATTTTTGAATTCTGCAAGGCAAAGTTAAGAAATAATATCCATTGGGTGAATTCAAAAGTAGAAGACACTAGTAAAAAAATTTTACATTAAGAATGATAAATTATCAGAAAACCAACGCAAAAAATCAATAATAATTATAAAATAAACTTTTGTATGGCTAAAATGAAAAAATAGAAGGGGGAAAAGTTGAAAACTAGATTAACTTGTAATAAATTATTTTTTAAATAATAAAAAAATAATATTCATTGGTCAAATTTAAAAGTAGAAGACGCTACTAAAAAATTCAACATTGAAAATGAAAAATTATTTAAAAAACCAACCTAGAAAATAAATAATAATTATAAAATGATTTTTTGTATGGCTGACATGAAAAAATAGAAGGGGAAAAAGTTGAAAATCACATAGTTAAGCAGGCCACATCTTCATAATTGATAATAAACTATAAGACTCGGACTAACAACCAAAATATTTAAAACTTTGAATTCTGTTTTCAAATAAAAAAAATAATACCCATTGGCCAAATTCAAAAGTAGAAGATGTTACTAAAAAAATTTAACATTAAGAACGATAAATTATGAGAAAACCAATCTAGAAAATTTGAATTCTGTTTTCAAATAATAAAAAATAATAATATCAATTGGGTAAGTTCAAAAGTATATGACGTTACTAAGAAGAATTTAAAATTAAGAATGATAATTTTTTAGAAAACCAACCAAGAAAGTATATAATAATCATAAAATGAATTTTGCATGGCTAACATGGAAAAATAGAAGGTAAAAAAAATGGAAATCAAATAGTTAATCATACCACATCTTTGTAATTGATAATTACAAACTATAATACTTGGACTAACAACCAAAATATTTAAAATTTTAAATTCTACTGTCAAATAATAAAAATAATATCCATTGGCCAAATTAGAAAGTAGAAGTTGCTACTAAAAAAATCTAACATTAAGATTGACAAATTATCAGAAAATCAATCTAGAAAATTTGAACTCTGTTTTCAAATAATAAAAAAATAAATCTATTGGCCAAATTCAGAAGTAGAAGATGCTACTAAAAATATTTAACATTAAGAATGATAATGATCAGAAAACCAACCTAAAAAATAAATAATAATTATAAAATGAATTTTTGTATGGCTAAGATGGAAAAATATAACGAAGGGGAAAAATTGGAAATCAAATAGTTAATCAGGCCTCATCTTTATAATTGAAAATAAACTATAATACTTGAACTAACAACCAAAATATTTAATTTTTTTAATTCTGCAAGCAAAGTTAAGAAATAATATCCATTGGGCAAATTCAAAAGTACAAGACACTAATAAACAAACTTAACATTAAGAATGATTTAAAACCAACCTAAAAATAAAAAATAAGTAAGAAATAAATTTTTGTACTGTTAAAATTGTAGTTGTCAAAATTGGAATCGGATGTTGTATAGGATTGAGAGGGAATCATTGAATTGGACCGATTCATAAAAATCAGACAAGAATCGGTTTATTTAAACCGGTCAAAATCAGTGGGTTATTAATTATATAATATATCATTTTAATGTTATAGTGTGTATTATATTTTATAATAGTTTTTTAGATTTTTTAAAATTATTTATAGTTAGTTATTATTTTTTACTGAAGTCAGTGTTAAGTCAACTTTTAATTACGAGGATGTCACCAACCCATTTCTTCCCCCGACGCTTCTTTTCCCCCAAACCCTTGACACCGCCCTTGCCCAATCCGCCCCATCACCCGCCAATGGCCCCACCCAGTTTTGAATGAGTGGGTTCTTTGTCCAATTTTTGGCTAAAATGATTCAGCTTCATTTTGACTTGGTTTTGTACCTATTCGAGTAAAATCGACTGATTCGGCCGATTTTTATAATTATGATTAAAATAAATTAACTTGATGATGTACCATTGATATTGCCAATTTCTAAAGAGGAATTTTTGTATGGTTTGAACGAAAAAATAGAAAGGGGCAAACTTGAAAAATAAATTAACTTGATCACGTAGCATTGATATTGCAAATACCGAATACCGAAAGAGGGCGATGGAAGGAAGACGTTGATGGGGCCTTTGTGGTTTTGATGTTTATTGTTAGGCAAGAGTTGTGTATCGCCATATGATGCATGCGTTTATCTGTTGCGTATGACAATTGTCATGTATATATTGCCATCTACCGTGTGTATATAAGATGGAGGGAAAGAGCAGTGGTGTTGGCTGGGTTACTGTGTATATAACATGGCTTTTATCTTTTGGGTATGATCTCTGGTGCATGAGTTTATCAGGTCGTCGTGGTTTGAGTTGTATTTAGTGGTGTGGGGCGAGATAACATTAAAATTAAATTAAGTAAATAAATAATCAAAATAAATTATTTATTTTAAATTTAAATTCAAAGATTATTTGAAAAAAAAATTAGTGAAAATATATATGGTGATTCATGAAAGGCCATGTTTATATCAGATACATCCCTCCCAATAATACTGTTCAAAGCTTTGAAACACGTGTTAATAAAAAATAAAGATCAAAATTAATTATTTTAATAATTGAAATCCAATATAACATATAATACATAGTTACAACTCATAATAAAAAATTGGATTTAAAATTTTAAAATAGGATATGCCAAATTAATAATCTTACATAAAAATTTGTAAATAAGATCAGATAGTCTTTTGTGCTTCTTACATAAAACTTGTAAATATTTAAAAATTGATATAAAGTTATTCATAAATATACGTAAAAATTTGATAAACTTTTTAAGTTTTGGAAAACACATAAATAAAAAATAGAGATCTAAATTAATTATAATAATAATTAAAATCCAATATAACATATAATGCATAGTTACAACTCATAAAATAGGATGCCATATTAAAATAAAACAAAATATTACGATGTAAATTTTAAAATTCTCATTAATAAGAAAATGGAGATCCTAATAATTAAATTATAAATTGGAACCTTAAAAATTAAATTCTAAAAAATATAACTATGCCCTCCCTCCACAGCGTTTGGTCAACCATAATTTGGCCAAATATATAAGAATAAATATTCAGAAAATATATAAACAGACAAAAAGATTTCAATAAAGTTAAAAATATGAATGAGTACCTCATATTATGGTATATTTATATAGATGATAAAAAACACAGTTCAAGAACTTGAATCCTGGGGAAAGCAAGAGAGGTAGAGGAAGCGGGTTCAGAAATCTCAATACTTGGTTCAGTTCTACAATGGGTTCTTCCACTTGCACGACTCTGATTTCTCCTCCGGGATTCTACGTGCCAAGGGGTGCGAGCCAATGACATAGCGGATGAATTGCACGGCCAAGGGCCAAGGACGACGGTGGTTTGAATGCATTGAGATAACTGGAATAAAATTTTGAAGATTGTGGGACGTTATGTGACGCGAAGTGGTGGATAAGATTGCGGGGTGTGAAGAAGAGAGTTTTGGTTGAGGAGGGAGGGACGTGAAGAAGAGGGGAGGAGGGACAGATGTGGAGAAGACGGTGGGTGAAGAGGGACGTGAAAAAGAGAGAGGCATGAGAGTTTTGGGGATAAGGGACGTGAAGAAGAGAGTTTTGAGTGAGTAAGAAAGTTTGAGAAGAATTTGTAGGCCCAGAAGTAACCTCTTGTAAGATTGCTGCTGAGAAAAAAAGATTGATATGAGTATCCACCCAAGATCTGGGATCGGCTGATATAAACATCCACTGAAGATCCGGGATCGACCAGTTTACTACTAGGCTGCGTGTACGTGCCCCGCCTCTCCAACTTCTTCCCCTCCACATTCCTCTCTTCCTAGATCTTTATGAATAAATTAAGAATTGATTTGAGGGAGAAGATCAAATCTAAGGTATGTGTAGCAGTATAATTTTATTTATTAAAGCGGTCAAAAACTCAATTGCATTGGTTTTTTCAAATATTATGTGTTGAATGTGGTAGTAAGTGTTGTGTTCTTATAATTTTCTAGCAAGTTACGAAACATATTTGTATACGACACTCGTACTGCATTGCCTGGTCTAGTGATAATTTCATTATGCATGTTATTTATTTGTAGAATGTCTTATAATGTGATGTTTCGATGTTAGATATTGAAAAGGATAATTCGTTAGCTACTTGTTTGTCATTATCAAGCCGTGAAGATATTATCGGATATCCTGCATATTAGTTATCTTCAATTTTAACTTATTTTTTAGAATTTCGGTTCCTGTGGATCATTTTTCAACAATAGAATCATGGATATATGAGATGTTTGATGCAAATTTTCATGATCCTTATTTGGAGTAATGAGACCATCTTTGGAAGATTATTAAGGCTAATGTTTTTTCCTTGTAATGATGGTTTATTGGCCCCAAATTTTTTTTGCCAAAATAGCGAATTTGACTGCAATTTTGGTTTGGTCGTTGGTGTTTTTCAGATGGTATTGGGAATCATGAAGTTGTGATGTTCTCCAACAAATCTGTTTTTTTATGGAGGCTACAGTATAAGTTGCAGGTACTTTGAACTAATTTATCTCTGAACTTTGTTATAATGATTATCCAATCCAGTTTTTGGTATATGTTGACGATTGAAATTATCTAGGCTCGACGATGATTTCTTGAAAGCTAGCTATTAACAGACTTACATATAAACTTGTAACTGAGTTGGATGTTGTTATCAATGGAAGATCAAAGGAAACGGTTATGCTGGGAATATGAGATTGATAGGACTGTACATGAGGCGCATTTGAGGAGAAAAAGATGTCAATCCTCCTGCATCTGCAGGATTTGCTATGAAGGACTCAACATTGGGGTCATTGCACAGCTTTGTGCTGGGCCAAAGATTCAACCATTATTCATTTCTAAACTCCGATTATTCCTAATACTGAGAAAGCAATTTAGTAAAAAATATCATCAAGCCATCATCAATTTCCTGCTACTTTCCTCCTGCTGAGGATTTAGAAATGTCAAGTGGTTTTGGAGCTATAGATCTGATACGGGCAGTTTTCTTCTGGTTGCAATGGATTATACTGGCATTGAACCTCATTTGCTTTGACGCCCAAGATTATGAGGTTTACCCAAGAGGCATTATTTGAACCGCAACGTCTAAGACAGAAATTTTATGAACGTGTAGATGATGGGATGCATTGTTTATGCTATAGACATCCGATGGATTTCCAAAGTTGTAAGCACAAAATGTGCACCAATTGAGGGAACCTCTGTTTAGTTTACGTGTTCTTATATATGAACATTTTATATACTTTCGCAAAGAAAATGTTTTGCACAATTTTGAGGCAGGAAAAGAGAACCAAGCATGGCATTTTTACACCTTAATTTTCTCACATACGGTTGTCTCGTACTGGTGTACTGTTATTCACTAGCCAATTCCAGAATTGCTTGTTGTACAAATGCAGTAGTACTGTTGTGGGTCTACTCCTCCAATTTGGAAGTGTTAGTCTCTTGACTGCTAGCTGCTCATTCCAAAAAGCAATTCAGATTCATGGCTATTACATGCCTTCTATTACTAGTATCCAAGTCTAGCATGGTCTTTACTATTGTGAAAGCATCACCAAGTCATGCTCCATAGATGGGCTTATTCTTTTGAAGATTCTTTGCCCAGGAGCGAGGATGGCGAGTGGATCATAGGCAGATTTTCTGCGGACTAAATTTTCCCAGCGGTCACCAAAGTGAGCTTGCCAATCTTCGTTCGTGGTGTAATGCGGTAGATACTGTTTCACACCCATACGGCTTTGCTCACAGAAATCTAATACCTTTCTGTTTTGGGCTAATATGTGTTCCAAGCTGTTGGAACCACCTGATGCAGTTGGCATTGCAGAAGAGAGAAAACCTACCAAGTAGAATATTTCTTCCTGTGGAGTGACGACAGATGTTTCCCCATCCCACCTGCGTCATGCTTGGTAAGTTTCAACTGTCAATTTGTGAGAAACTTTTCTCGTAGTACTAGTGTTGTTTAAATTGGCGGTTAAGTAATTACCTTGATTTGTTGAGTGGGTACATCAATATGGGTCCATTGGTATTGTCTTTGAGTATACGGCCAAAGACATTTTCTGCAAATTCTTGGATCTTGCTTCTTGGTATGAGAAGATTGAGCCATGGGTGTGGAACTTCCCACAGCCCTTTTGACCGCAGCTTCATTTCAGAAATGTGGACTCTGTCAAGAAATTCGAGATATGAAGCCTCTGATTCAAATAAAGTGGAGGGAATGTAGCTCAGCTTGGCCAAAAGGTTGTTAACTTCCTGCAATCAAACAAGAGGTACAGATTGCTTGTTAGATCATCATCCATGTGGTGCACATGTTTTTAGTGGATGATGAATTATCAGATGGGACTTCAGCTTTTTCCCGATCGAACTACCACTTTTTAGGAAGAAATTTAGGATGCAGGGTCCAACCTGCTCAATTGTGTCTCCTTCACCTGAGTTGAAGTATTTGGCCACTTCTAGACAGAATAGAGTCCTTCCATCTGAGCTAAATCGACTTGCTTGAACTGGATCTTGTGGATTGAACGAGGACCTCCAGTTGTTAAGAAGACCTGTTTTGTTAATTATTATAAAGCCTTCAATGTAATCAAAAGTTTCCTCTGCTGCTATTAGCATTTCCTGATCCTTGACAAAGCTTGAAAAATCAGAGTAAAGGACTCTAATCCACCTTACCTGTTTACAATAATTGGAACAACATGTTAATGACCGGTGTGACATGCATTTATCACGTATAGGAATCATTTGGGCAAATTTGCTTGTGATTACCCTGTTGGGTGCCTGTTCAAGTGATATTCTAGCTCCTGTTATGATTCCAAACTGTCCCAGCCCTCCAAGAACAGCTTGGAAGAGATCAGCATTACTGTTGGATGAGCAGTTCATCACCTCACCTTTGCCTGCATTAGACGTTCAATGTTACGCACATATGTATTCAAGACCGCAGCATATTTTCATCGTCTTCTAGTAGTCACATACCTGTTACCACCTCAAGTTGGAGGACGTTGCTGGTCTGAGGCCCATGCTTGAAAGCTTGGCCGCTAATACCTGCGTTTGAAAGAGTGCCTCCGACGGTGAGGTGAAGATAGTCCGTCCAAGACTTGGGTGCAAGGCCATAGTTGAGAGTTTCATGCAAAACATTGATCCATAGTTCGCCTCCCGCGACATCTACGAATGGGAATTCACCTTGCTCAACATAAATCTTGTGCTCTTTGAGCGACTCCATGTTGATGACAAGTCCATCTAGAGCTTGCGCTTGGCCTTGGAGTGAATGTGCATGACCTCTGGCTGCAACAGTTAGCTTTGAAGTGTGACCGTTCTCGTACACTAGCTTCACAGTTTTGGCTATGTCAGAGACAGATTTTGGGTGTAGGACAGCAAAAGGGAGGGATTGGTATCGGTTGCCAAAGTCCTTGGCAGCTTCATGAAGGTCATGAAAGCTGAAATGACCTTCAACAACTAGGCCTTGGAGCAAGTTCATTTGGTCACTACTTGGATTCAACCGTCTTGATGGAAAACCAGGATTCATCTTGGCTGTTATACTACTGAGGAGGAAGGCAATGATAAATCTTAAAACCTTCTTGTTTTGCCCAGTGACATACATGGATGGCTTTTCCATTTGGTTGAGGACACTAGTGTAGTAGAACAAGCTGGGAAGAGAGAGCGGAGAGATTCTTCTTTTTGTTTCTTTTGTGAGGAGGGAGAACAAAGGGAGAGGAGATGTTGGTCATCAGTGGAAGAGTAAATGAATGGGGAGGGAGAAGGGGGTATTTATAGGGGAAGGCCTTGAGTGGCTTAGTCAACCAATCCCTGTGAAGACTGTCCCATTTGTGTGGGAGCCTAGAGTGAACTTCTTTTTATTAAAAAGAAGAAGAATTGCTTCCAATTGTGCCAATGTTTTGAGCTGCTTTTTTTATCTGGGTATGCATCATTTCAAACATAAACTGGGTTTATTCAGTGTTAAATACATTCTACGATGTATAAACGTAGCACTCTAGTCGTGCATGTTAATGTAGTTAACGAGTCTTTTGTGCACTGCTAGGTGGATAAAGTAGATATGGAGCTATCTGACTCTTGTGATGCAGGATGATGGTTGCCTTTGATACGTATATGAAAGGAATTCCTGTAGGGGCCGGCGGCTAGGCCGGTGGAAGGGCATGGGGAAGCAAAGAAAGACATGGCCAACAAGATGACTACCAGTGTACTTGCCAGGAACTTAAATACTCGATCTGAGATATTCACTGAATGTAAGCCAAGAACTTGCCTTCTTTTCTACCATTGGCATGCATTTACATCTATCCACTAGTTCTATCTCACTATAAAGACTGGTTTTTTGACTGCCCTTTCTGGCAAACACATTGGGACCCCCACATTGAAAAGAGATGAGAGCAGTGCCAATGGTTGAATGATTTTTGTTTCTGCATCATTCCAAAGTATATTATCAAACATTTCACAACTTGTGAAAAGGACCCTCACTAGGAGATCAATATGAGCTACCAAATATCAGCAATTTGTGGGAAGCTTGTTCATCTAATCTGATCTAGGGTTCAATATCATTGAAACGTGGGAACTTTGTCATCTCATATAATATATACTGCTGCATAATTAGTTTGATGAATTGACCTACATATGCAACATATTATGCATTTTTTGCTTCATACTTGGGAACCGGCCTAATCTTTGGGTGGCTATGAAGTTATTTTTAACTATTTAGTTTGAATTAGTGCAATGGTTGAGAGCTGACCTTAGAGTAGTACTACAGAGAAAGGTGGGTCTAATGTGAAAGGTAATTAAGATAATGGTACGCTAATAACAGTATGAAAACTTAGTCATAATTTGTCTTCTAGAAAGAGACCACGAGGACAAAAAATATGACAATTAGGCCAGCATGAACTAATTCTTGATCCGACAATCTGTAGTCTTTTATATGAGCATTGCTATTGGGGGCTCATCTTGTGTAGCATGCCAAATAATATTGCGCCAAATAGGAGAGTCACTGCAACCCTACAAGGTGGGTTGCTGGTAATGGCCATGTAAACTAAAAAATTGCTGCTTGAGGGTTGGTAGGATGCAGTGAAACATGGTGCTCAATTGGTGAAATAAGATAATATTAGGCTCTTGAATTTGTCTTCCATCTTAGTAGATTCATGTCCTTTTGTCCCTAACCAGGCCAATTGGAATTTGGAAGGGACCTGTTTTTGCATCCATTATATCCTACATATATAGCGTTCATATTATGCAAATCTCTTGGCCACCAGTCTCATTTTTCACGCTTTTATATATGATGATTGAATCAAAAGTAAAGTGCTGTAACTGTGGTCGCCTCTGTGGGGTCTTCGCCTGGTTTCTCATTTCACATCGTCCCAGACCATGCCAAAACTACGTTCAATGCATGCTCACTTACATTATCGTGGTCTTGGATATGATCATATATTTCTATAGGACAAATCTCTCTCTAAAAGCACTTGTAGTGACACTACCAATATTATACGAAATATTATACATGAACAAACTAATATGTATTTCTGAGGTATGAATATATAGTACACATGTAACATTAGCATGTAGTTAGCGATCTCTTTAACTCCAAGATCTATGGTAGAAGTTGCTGTATGTCGATTTCCTGCACTGTAATTGGTGCAATGCATGAGTACAAAGAACTTATATTATCATCATCTCAAGAAACAGTAGTAATGTTTAAGACAAATCAAGTGCAGAAAGAAAAGAAAGGAAGCAGACAAGGGCGTATGAACGCCAAAATATGCCTGTGCACCTGATCATATCATTGGAAATGATATATAACAGCGGTGACCAAGAGGGGACAAGCTGTGAGTGAACAAGATTAGGGAAAGAGTGGTGAACTTCTTATTGATATATCTTATCACAAGATCACTCTGTTAATGAGTTGGAAGCTTGCATATATAATGTGACATGATATATTATTAATGGTTTCTTATTCTCATAATTAATGATTTGTTTTAACTATCATATATTGTCGTCGACAAGAAATTCAGATTGTGACTACTGGCTATTTGAGGCTGTTAATTAACTACATTATCATGTCATCTGGAAAACAGAATTTATCGACTACATTATTTGAGTGCAATTTATGTCTCACTACTCATTTATATATATATATATATATATAGCTTGTCAAATTATCATACTGCTTTGTCGACCAGTATTAGAAACTGTAGAGACAGATTTGTTAGAATATTATTTGCTGTACTTCCATTAAATGTGTTCATCCAGATGTGACGAGTCAGTGACTCGATTCTATGTTGCCCATATGGTGTGTTGCATGGATTATGTGTTATCTGGCTACATCCCAATATGTTATTTAATAGCATATAGTTTAATATATAATCCATGAAACTATGATCAATATAAGTAACTCACCAATTTTAAAAAATGGACATGTTCTTGGTGTATGCGAACCTTTTTCTTTGATAGAAAATCCCTTTTCATGATCAGCCAAGGAAACTAATCATGTAAACGATTGCATTATTTGAACTCTTTTGTTTATGCTTAGATCACATTGCTCCTTTTCACCCAATAAACAAAACTATCTTTTTCGCAGACGTATTGTTATTCCCTTTGCTTTTGAGAATTATGGACAACAGCGCAGCTTTGCAACCAAGTTGCTGCCCCAGAGCCTCAAAGGTGAATGGTTATGATCAATGCTAAGCTGCTAACTATAAGTTTCTTGCCATAGGCTTGTTGACAATGTTTGCATGATGCTAGGCAATGCATGAGTTAAACAATTAGCATTGTAAGAATTCATTTGTTTAGAGTGATTAAGAAGCACTTTAGGCAGCATATATATATATAGCTTGGAACTAAATGCATGAACCTCTTTGAACATATATAACATATATACGTATGTGTTTTGGTTAAAGTTTGAGCTGCCTGATCATACGAAATTAAAGTTATTTTTCTTTTCTTCATTTTTTCTCTCTCTCAATATGCAACCAAGCCATAGTGAAAAGTACTATTGTATAAGAAATGAAAGGTTAATTGAAGACTTCCAATACACTTTCCATATATGCAAAGAAAAGAGTCGTCGAAGCCATGGCTAGGAACAGTTCGATACATATCATAACAGTGGATGAAAAAAGCTTCCAAGAATTTTGGCCGTTGGGTTGTAATGACTAGGCTACAGTATCCATTTTGGGTGTCAATTTCCTTCTACCAAATATCCTATCAAACGAGATAACCTTCTTCTCTGCAGTCAAGTGATCATCATATGGCTGATGGCAATACATACACTCATGAAGTAACTTTAGAAACAGTTCCCTTCTCTATCATTAGTGGAGTTTTCCCACCCCCTGATCTGTCCGGCACACTGGAAGAGAACCATAGAACCGAATAATATGATCAGCTATATGTCAAGTGGTATATAAAGGTAGAGCAAAGCAGTATCATAGAGGAGACAATGTGAAGGAAAACCAGAAACACAAAGTTGATCGATTGGGCCACTCATCTAAAGGAATCAAGAGGATCTTTTACATGGGTCCATGCTTGAAAATTGTTCCAATTGTATGGCGAGGACTTGTTGATATGGCGATCTATACTCGTGAATAAACTCATAGGCATAATTTGTGATGCAATATATTGACTCTATCAAATGTTGATCATTGTGCTTTTTGAAAGAAATTCGTGCAAATATACCAGTGCCACTTTCCACTGGCTAGTGTTCTGAGGCCTACAGTATACATGTGTAGGATTACCATAGATAAAAAAAATTTGGAAGGCACTATTTACAAACATATTGATGGATAAAAACCCATGTTTCTAAATGCTTAGGATGTAGCTCAAATGCTCTAAAAGGATCACTAACAGAGCTTAATTAAGTAATTGTCGAATTATATATGACATATATAAATAGCTAGAGATATATATAGTGGAATAGCTCATATAATATGATTTACCCAAAGTGCAGATTAAGACTCAATGCAGGAGATGACCCATGATATGATTGTATCTCTCTCTCAGAAGATCGGCTCTACGTTTGCTGCTGTCTGTTCTTCAAATTCACATAATTGAAATTTCTGCTATTAATGTTGCATTATTATATATTCTTATAAAAGCTTTTCTTGTATGTTCATCATACTTCTAGCCAAGTTTACACAGTACTTGAACATCAGATCGTATCCTGTTGTGTTCTCAACACATGAAGCGACAGATACTTTTTGTGGGAACCACTTCCACTATGAAAAGTGGGAACTTCACATTGCGCAAGTCTTGATCAATGGCTATCAATAAACATGTAGTTTTCGATCGGCTCGTAACACAAGCTTTTAAATCAAGTCGTGCCCAGTCTATTTCATCTTCTTTTGATATTCGGAAGTTGAGAGATTGGTCCAGAAAACAGCGACTTCTATTCGTATAGAGGCTAGTGCTTGTATACTTCAATGCATGTATTCAAAAGGTTTTGATGAGGATCAGCTCGATCGATCGGATCGCCGTTTTGCATGCAACAAATTATAGCAACTCAACGATGAACTTCTAATATTGCTGTTAATTATGCACCCCAATGAACTCGTTAAAGTGTTTATAACAACTTATTCTCTATTAGTACTGCAATCAGCTGCTGTGCAAATAATAAGCATACATATCTATGTGTATGTTGTTCCATAATGTGAAACTAAACACCTTAATTACAATATGCAGGGAGCATTAATAGTATTTTATATTTTTAACTTTCTGGGTATGAGAATTACATGATCATCATTTGTGGGTATGGGAAGGGTTGGCTCATCGATCATATATTGCAAGATATCTCTTTGGGACGCCTGGAAATTCGTTTGGATATTGAAACTGGACCAACAACTGTTAGGTTAGGCCGGGGTAGACATATCTATGCGTGCTAACTTTTTAGTGCATGGGAAGTAAGAACCCGTGTTTATATCTTGGAAAAGATCCTATATATATCATAATATTCTTCAAAAAAAAAATCTTCATAGCTAAGCAATCGTTGTAGGTCGTTAGAAGGATATATATCTATATGTACGAGCCAGCTGTGGCTTGATAGATATTGGCGATGATATAAACAAAAGGAAGGCATATATAAGTATTATTCCCTTGATTTACCACAGTATTATCACCTAATCATGCCAGAACCATAATATAGTGTATATATATATACACACATGTGTGTTTATATTCATATACATTTAACATCTCATTCTATTGTATCAACAGGATATATATAAGTTTATATACTATATATGTACTAGAGTAGAGTACGTACTATATGATGCACTGATACATATAATGATTTAATTAGTTAGTTTGAATTTCGAGCATATAAAGAAGAACTTACAAATTAGTTTAATTTATTAGTTGAAATAATGTTGATGAAAGTAATGATCTGTCTGATAAATAGGAGACATGGCTAGTAATAGTATATATCTGTGATCAATATTTTTTGATACGTTTGCATGAAAAGGTTCAAGACACGTTGGTTAATTAACAGTGCTAAGCAGATCAAGCTAGTTATATAGCTAGCCTCTTCTTTTAATTAGCTTCTCTTTCGGTGCAAATTGAACTTTTATATACAAATGTTAATCTACCGATTTAATAATTAGTTTACTAAATTAAACAACCACTTATCTATACTTTTCTTTACTCCTGACCTCTTCCCAGGATACAGTTTTACACATCACATTCTTGCCCTTGTTTAGACCCCATACATATCAGCTAACTACTTATCCCCATTTTTTAGGGCTAACGTGCTATGTACATGGGAAAGATTTCTAAGAGTGTCCTTTAATTAACTTGAATCTGTAAAATTTTGGCTTTACACTTGCGTCGTTGTTAATAAACTAGCTTAGACATGGTATAACTATTTGCTATGTTTATAACCTCTACGTATCCATTTCAGTGGAAACATATGTATGGTTAATTTGGTACGTACGATTCTTTTTTTCTTCTTTTATATGTATAGAATGCTATGACAAACCATCTTCTAGAGCCATTAATTATTTCCTATATATCTCTCTATCTTTACATGTAGATATATATATATATATATATAGAGGTGTCCATCGGTCGAGTTTGGTTCGTTGTTGCTTGTATCAAATTTGTTAATTACCTTAAACTCACATACCAAACCCAACCATTTGTCATTTAAATTTTTACTACCCGAACCCAAACCCGACCATTTAAAACCCATTTAGCAAATCCTAACCTAACCATTTAAAAAGTAATTATGTTATAAAAAATTAAATTAAATGACAGTACAACAAATTAAATTAAAAATAATTATCTAAAAATGGGGAGGTTAAATGGGCTAATATATAAAAATAAAGTTGAAAACATATAAATTTTATATATAAAGATATATATCTCTATAATAAAATTTAAATCATATTAAATGTAATTTTTATAAAAAAAATTATATTATTAAAATCAGTTATTGGGCATTCAATATATGAAACCAAATTCGACTATTATAAAATGAGTATCCCACATCCTAAAACCAAATTGGGTTTGTTAGGTCCGATTTCAAAGGTATCCGACCCGATGGGATCCTTAAAAAATAATCATCACAAGGTTACACTAATATATTAGGCCATGTATTATGCAAGTGTTTCACTGGTAATTGAACATGTAATCTATCATCATGTTTAAGATGCATCCATAGAATATTTACCTATTAACTGATCGATTACAATTTTTTTTCTTTAAAAATAACAACTTAGAATTTTCATGAGACTTCGCGGCAAAGAAGGGCAAAGAGACACTTTTAATGCAGATCAACTGGCCATGCGCAGAGTTATCATGATTCATGATTAAGCAATTTTATTCGCCTTGGGATCGGGTTCCTGATAACTTTGAACTCATGCACGAATGAGCCCCCAAAGCTTGCTCAAAAGACTAAAAACATCTAAACTTTTAGCTCGTCTAATCACAAGAACAGCCGTCAAATTGAGAAACTGACAACCAGTTTGGATGTATACCCACAACACAAAATAGTACTTTACAGACTCATCTTTTTCAAATTAAGCTCTGCGTTGCATATACATCATAATTTGCTTGACATACTGGCAGCTCCCAATTACTCCATTAATATGAACTTTATGAGTTACCCAAGCGTGCACTTATAGCCATGCGTGCCATGGTAGAAAGAAAGAGCTTGTACACAATGATGAAGCATCAGATAGGAGATCTAGAAAAGGTGGCGGCCATTTGTGTAAAATAAGAGAAAGTATATATATTAAACAGAGATTGATTAATCTCATCGACGGTGAAAGTCAAGAAAGAATTATTATGATCTATATATTCACCTACATATAATGTTTTTAAAAACGAAAAAGCACCGGCAACAGTCGGGCTTTTGCGTAACAAAAGCATCAGCAGATTCAGACAGTCATAGATTTGGATTGTTGGTATGTTCCGTAACAGTTCATATACAACAATCCATATATATAAGTTTTATAAAAGAAAGCAGAACCGAAAGTCAAGCTTTTGTTTTTGTATGACGACGCGAGCATCAATGGATGAGACAGTCCTATGTATGTATTGCTGGTGTGCTCCCTGGTAGTGAACATTTAGCTGGTACGACGTTGAATATAAATATAGTTATCAATGGTAGGGAACATACATGAGTATTGATATTTGACAGTGATACCCACATTTCGACTCTCTTGTTTTATATCAGCTGTTCATGTTGACATTGAATTATATGAACTTCTTAGCAGGTGACAGATCAGTACATGCATTATTTTTCTAAATGGTTGAATCTTATATATGATCAAGATCTTTGCGTCGATTACATGTGCTGGCAAAGAGAGACACAGGTTTCAATTTGATGGAGGAAGTGGGACATTTTTTTGTAGGAGGAAGGCGTAGGTCCTCATCAAGTGTTGTTAATGCATGGACGCTTTGGTCGGTGAAAGTGTAGCAATATTTTTTGACTTCTGGGCAACTGATCAGTAAGGATATATATAACTGAGTAGACGTAGAGTATGATCATAACACCTCAATGTGGAATTTTTGTAGGCGACATGAGTAATCATCTCTAACCATGATTCTGCTTTGCACGGTTTCACATGTACTTTAGCAGCAGCTAGAGTAAAAAAGAGGAGTCGCCTGCCTCTGTTAGCGTGATGACTGATACACCAATGTTATCTCGTTGGCAATTATAACATGTTAAAATAGAGCTTGCATGTGTCGCCTTTATCTGTTATATCCTTTTCTTCAACATCGTGTCAACTCAACATATAGTGAAATACGAGCCCATGAGGTTGTGCGAGGATTGTCACATTAGCCTTTGGATGGATCCTGGAAAATCGTTATAGAATCGTAGAGCATCGATGTAGGCCCAAATAGTATGTGACAAAAGCATGTGCGGAGGCAAAGAGATAAGAGATGTTTCACGACTATGGATTATATAACCCATCATTTGTTATCAAGAGCACATAGGATGCAATGCACTTGATCTCACTCTGTTAAACGATTGAAAAGAAAACACTACGCAAGGTTGTGAGTCTCTCGTCTCCGGAGCCATCATTGAAATGATGGGCGATTGATATTCCGGCCTAAGTGATAAGTTTGGTAAAGAGTTATTATTATTTGTATTTTATATTAAATTTTTATCATGTTTCGATTTATTTATATATTAATTTTATTAGTTTAAAAGTTTATTAGATATTATTAATAATGCGAAAAATTATTGTGATTTTACGATAAAAGTGTTAATTAATACTGTTCTAACAAAGTATAAGAGTTAAAAGACGATCCTTAACTAACTAATGGGAGTTTGTAACAACTACTTTAAGGATAAGTGAGATGTTCTTAGATATAAGCGTGATCTTCATGAAAATATACTGTAAAGATCTTTAGAGATAATGATATCCTTAGACATTAGGGATAAACATGATCTTTGTAAGATATTCTTAATAATCTTTAGAGTTGTGGATAAACACATAGAAACTCTATATAAGGGGACGTCTTTTGTGAAGAAAAAGAGAACAATGTTAGACGGCTAAGAGACGGCATAAAAGACAAGAGAAGGAAGACGAAGAATTTGGATCAGAAGAAGAAGACGCTTTATCCAAAAGAGTTTTTCTTTATTTTGATTTACTTTTCTTTGTAATTAAATGATGTCTTTCATATCACAAATGAATTTCTTGTGTTTAATCGAAAACTTTATGGAGTAATTCTTTTCTAGGATTTTCAATAACAACTAGTGCATGGATTAATAAAAGTTATTAATTTTTATTTATGTGATTATGATATTTGATTATCTATTTTATTCTATGCATTAATGCTAGCATGATCACCTATTAATTGATCTAGAGATTTGATCTAGAAATTTGATCTTGTCTAGAGATAGAAAGATTAAATTTGTCAATAAATAAAATAACATTTGTTCATCTATTTTAGGTGATTCACGTATGAGATAGAGATATACTCATATGTCTTAGGTAACTGGTTAAAGGCAAAACTTAAAGTATTATTTTACATACACAATTTCATAAAGATATAAGAATTGGGCGCGAGTGATAAGTTAATGGTGAATCTAAGAGATGTCATAAATAATTAATTCTCGTGGTTAATAATCCAAATATGTAATTCATAGGTAGAAGTTATAACTTTAATCATGTAGAGTATTAGGTAATATTGAAAATCCTAGGTTTGTCGTCTTGAGGTTAGTATTTGATTTAAATATTATATTTTAGATTAGTTTAGTTTAAGTTTATAATTAAATCACTCTTTGAATTTTTCTTTCAATTAAATATAATTAATTAAATTAATTTTGGTCAATGGAAATTTCCAGTAATAATTTGAGAAATGATGTTTTCTTATCATTTTATTACTTGATTCGACACGTACATTTGCGTTATAATTTTCACATCACCCAACCTCCGGGCACAATTAAAGATGGGGAAGTCCTATTCTCCGTTTTGATGTCGAGAAATGGCTTAATTCAGAGGATGCACAGAACAAGTTATGTTTCGCTCACTAAGCCAAGGTTTCTTGTTGACGTCATGACTGTAGCTGTATCATACATTGGAAAATCCCCAACATATTCCTCAGCAGACGTGCTAATTGCCATGGTAGATCTCACGGCAATGGCCATTGTCAGTCTTCACAACAGTCAAGACCGCCAAGATGTGTAATTACACAGTACTTTTCTGGGTTTTATGCTGCTCCAGATACAGCTTGTGCAAGTACAAACTATTATATTTCGTGTTTTAGGTATTGGTGGCGATCAAATGCTTGGGGAAATCCTTTCAAATATCGACTAAAAAACACAGAAAGTGTCAATACAACCAACTGCGGATAAAAAAACGATGCACCCAATCAGATCTATTGCAATGAAATGACTGTCCATCATACCCACCAATTCTGAAGACCGTAAAGCACAGGAGTGAACTCTTTCGGCCCTATTTAGACAAAATCAAATACAGATAACAATTAGATGTCCACCTCCACAAACCATCATATTCTTCTACTTTGAGTTACTTCAATAAACGTCAACAACTTTAGTAATATTTTTACAATTTTACATCGAAGTTATACCCTACTCAGAAACATAACAAATTAGGTTTTCTAGAAACAGCTTAGCTTCTTTGTCATATCAGGGCCATTACAAAAACGGAGAAACGGCCGCTTCCCAATAGAATGATGCTTCACAATTCAGGGAGTAGCCTCTTCCTAGACATGTATTTAGTACCATCACTAATTAACAATCTGAAAATTTCCACATATACACTTATCATCAATTCCCAAACATCAATCTATCACCACCCAGTTATTGACACAATGTTTTTATCTAAGACATTCTGTTATGGTTTCAGTTTCTTCCCACCATCATTTCATGGGTTCCAAAAACTCGCCATAAGGAAACTATAATAAGCCATAACATTAGTCGAATACAGTACTCTACCAGCCGGTCCGATCAAGTATGCCATAAACCAGGGCTACAGTATAATACTAATTGCACCTTTACAACACTTTTTTTAAAACAAAAAACACTCATACCTGGTTTCTACCCAGATTTTATAAAATAGATCATGGCTTCCAATAAGCAGGTATTAAAACTGGTCCTACTGTTTATACTCCAAAATTACACAATTAAACATCAATATTTGAATGAGTTTAGGAGATAAACCAAACCAGGTTATAGTTCTAAATCATTAATCTATTTCGTAAGAAATGGAAAACTTTCTATAAATTACTAATCTACACACTGGGACACCAATCACAAATGGACCGATAGCCATTCATCGTGTGCCATGTGGCACGCATGGAGCCGTGTTGGGATCTGCTTTTTTGGGTGTTGGCCGTATATATCTACTTATTAATAATGTTCTAATAATGTGGTATGGAACCGGTAGAAAATAAAATATTCATATTTTTGTAATTTTAACTATATTAACTTTTTTTATGAACTATATTAACTTACATTGCCACTACTATAAGATATTAAAAAACTGTATAAAAATTAAAATGAAGTATCTAAAATGCGCCTTACTTAATCACAAGCCGTACCATAGAGGGCCAGGTTCTAGCCGAGGGCTTGATTGGTCAAGTCACCGCAATTAATTGATTTTTTTCTTTAAAAAATCAGTCTTTTTTTGTAAGGGCATTGGGCCCAGGGCATTTGGATTCCCCCAAGCTTGAGATGGCCTAATTGGGCCATCGAGAGGCCCATGGTGGCTAGGGCCACCTCCAAATGGGCCGGCCTAACCATAACTCTGTCACTGGCAATGACTATATTTATTGTTAATTTGTTTCTTAAGAAAAAAATTAAATTAGTTTAGGTTAGGCCAATTTTTTTAACACAAAACTAAATCAGAGGGCAGTCTAGCCTCATTCATTAACCTTGCCTCTGTTAGACTATTAATAAAATAAAATAATAATAATAATAATATAAAATAACAATACAACGGATTCTTCCACCACCATGTAATGTAACGTATATAAAAAATTCTCATTATCCGTTCCCAAGCATAATATAATAGGAAATTATCTATTTAAAATAGTTACAAAAAAGGTTATATTCTATTTTCATTAATAAACCGGATCTTTAGATTAATTTAGGGATATCACAATTCACCTAATTTAAAAAAATTTATCAATAATTAGCGGCCTAACCCACGTGTCTAACTTACTATTTAGTACATTTTCAATTCTAGTTCTAATACTATTTATAATGACTCACTTTAAGTACATTATGGTAAATGTCACTGTCTTCAAGATGGGTGGTCTAAATACAACATGAATGACCTAAATCATCTTTTCAAAATAGTTAATATAATTTGAAGATCTATATCCCATCTTTGTTAATATACTAGATCTTTTTTAAATGGATTTTGGTTGTTGAACTAAAACAACATCCTTTCAACTAAAGAGCTAATTATTTTATATATAATTTAATTTTTATTATCAATAGTTATTTTGAGATTCTTGTTTGACCTACCTATTATTTTCTCTAGTAAGGTTGATACGTTATATATTAGTTGTATAGGTATCTTCATTATTTTTTTTACTATAACAATTTTCAATTTATACATATTTATCTTGGAGAACTTGGACTATTAGATCGGGTAAAAAATTAGAATTCATCTTAACATTTTGGATTTATTGAAATTATGTTTCAATTTATCAAATTCATTTATAAAAGGTTTGTGAGAGTATATTTTGAGAATAGGTTACTCTTAGAGCTTTTTACCAGAAAATGGGAGATTTTTATATTAACTAGTTGTAGGAGATTTTAGCATAATTGCCATAAAAGAAAAAAATTATAATGACAAGACGGTCATAAATGTTTATTTTTCTCAACACCAACTCACGTTGCCAGCTTTTGCCCCGCCATGGGGTGGCCAGATTTGGCCACCACAAGGCTAGAGGCAGCCATTGGCTGGCCCTCCCTGGCCAAGGGTGACCATATGTAACACCTTAAATCCAGTTTACTCTCAAACCGATTTGGAAATTCAAATCGAATTTGAAAATATTATTGAAGACTCAATTAAATCGATCAACCCAACCCTACCGGAAAGGATATGCTCTCGACGTCTTAAAACAGGAAAGTTCACATACAAAGCATACATGAGATGCTCTAAACCCAATAGGATCCTATATGTATGTTATGACAAATCGAAATATTTTTCAAAATAATTCAAACACAATGTAAATTCGGAAGACAATGATTTTTAAATTAAAATTGACAAAGTTTCCCCTAAAAGTACAATAAGGGATGCCCTACCAACATTATCTATAAAAATATATATTCGTAGTATATTATAACACAACAAGTTTCACATACATCATTCACATCATGCTCTTGAGTTGGGTCTTGACCCATCTACTCAACTTGATCAACATGTTACCAAAATCACCAACATATAAACATTGCACATCATGCTATAATTTACATATCAACCATGTCACATCTCATACTATGATAAAGTTTGCATCTCAAAACATATTAACATCAAGATATCATAACACATTCATTTTTGTTATTTGACAAATATGTACATGCAAAGCGACAATGCTACTACTCCATCGTACCAACAGTGCTCATTTAGTCGGGTTCTCACCTATATATATAATAAGAAAATGTCAGTAACGAGTGTTAATAGTACAGAAATAACTACAAATCAAATTGGCACATGAAAGCTAACTCTCATGTCAAAATAAAACATTGATAGCTTCTCAAGAACACTCATAAGAGCAACTACTAAGGAGCTATCAAGTTATAGCTTCAATAGCATCCTATGCTGATTGGTCTGATGCCTCTCTTGATATTTTCTAAACTATCCCATGCTTGGGAAAGTCGGTATACTAAAGTTCTCTACATCCTTTATATATCATCTAGCCCTGAGTACAAAGGTCAAGTACTCACAGGCTATTGCCTTTAGTACCCTTTAAATCCACATGTCCAAACATCCGCTGCTTTGTAATACCTATAAACCTCCACATTTCTTCGGGTTAAGAAAGCTCAAAATGTAGAGTTGTCAGGATCCCTTAGGAATCCTCTATATATCATCTGGCCCTGAACACCAAGGTCAAGTACTCTCAGGTTGTTGCCTTTAGTACCCTTTGAATCCATATATCCAAACATCTGTTACTTTGTAATACCTATAAACCTCCATATTTCTTTAGGTTAAGGAAGCTCAAAATGTGGAGTTCTCAGGATCTTTTAGGAATGGAACAACTCCTTCACCAATCTAGGACCCATTGTGACTCACACATGCACCCTCTCATGGTATGTATGAGTCTATTTCCCTATCTTACATCTCATTGAAAAAAATTATAACATTCGTATTATAGGGATAGGTAGGGAATTAAATAGTAAGCCCGAAGGCAACTTGATCTAGAGCTGATTTTAAAAACAAACTCGATGGATCTCATCCTCAAGGGTTTTTAGTCCAGAAATTATTCAATTAAATAACCCGTGTTAAGTGGAATCCAATAAATCTACCACTACCATGTATGGTATTAGTTAAATCAAAACTCAGTTGAGGAGATCATAAATCAAGGAACGACTCCTAAATAGAGCTAATAGAAGCTTCAAGCAATGCCACACGCTTACGCGGCAAACTCTTACTTTGTACCTACACATCACAACTAAATGTTAATGTCAAGTATGATGTATATATACTACATACTCATCATTAAATCATGTGAAACACACAATCCAAATCATGACAAGATCCATAATTAGGGCGTCCATCAATACTAGGATATGATACTAACACGACATATATTTGTCAATACACATATATCCTAGTCATGTTGATCAGCTTAAATAGTTGTACCCTTAGATCAAGTGATGAACAATCAAGCAACAATATTCTATTCATGTATCATATCAATTTTGTATTCAATTCATATGATCAATTTACTAGTAGTCGTTAATAATTAAAATACATTACGATCATGTAAATCAATTCGTACACTATTACACAATTTCATCGTCCATATTAAGCACAATTTTATTTTTAACACACCATGCTAATTAATTATAAATCATATAATTAATTCTAAATTAGGTATACCTCGTGTCGTAGACGATGGTGGCGATAGTGGCGACGACCAATGAGTCGGCTAGGGTTCAGTAGGGTGCTAGGGTTCAAACCAAACTCTTGGAGGTGCATGATTGCTAGCAAGGGACGACAGTTGTTGTCCGGCTACAACCCACATATGGGTGGCGGTAGTGCTTTGCTGCCAGCAACTAAACCAGCAAGGGAGAAGGGAAAGGTGGTCCCAACAAACACGGCAAGGAGAGGAGGTTGGCGTTGCATGCCGTGCTCCAATTGTGGACTGCTAGATTTCGATCCAACAGCCCACCCCCCCCCAGCCCGCCCGACCACCGCCGGCCCCCCTCCCCCAGCCACAACCCCTGCCACCACCCACCACCGCCGCCCTATGCCAACACCACCCCGCCACCGTTCGTGGCCGTAGCCGGTGCCACCCTTGCCCCTTTGCCCCCCTGCTGGCTGCGGCCGCGAACGGTGGCGGGGTGGTGTTGGTATAGGGCAGAGGCTGGGGTGGGCCTGGAGACGGCAGGCAGTAATGGTGGTGTTGGCAGGGCGCGGTGGTTGGGGGGGTTGCAGCGGCCTAGGGCGGGCAGCAGCAGGGGGTAGAGGGAGGGGGGCCGGTGTGTGGGGTCGCGGGCAGGCAGGTTGGCTAGCGAGCAGGTGGTGTGTGGGCTGCTGGATCGTAATCTAGTGGCCCATAATTGGAGCACCGCATGCGCTACCAAAATGAGGCCGCGCATGACAATGCTCCTATATATATATATAGACACACACACATATGTTGATATGTTATGAAAAAGAGTAATTTTTAAAAGACATGTAGTTATTTTTTTGTAAAAAAATGATACGTTATGAAAAACATTTAGGTTATTATTATTTTTGAATATTTTATTAAATTTGAATATTTATTATTATTTTGAAGAATATAAATATTCTTATATATATATAATTATTCTATTTTTTATAATTGTTTCTAAAAAATGATAATTGAAAAAATATTTAAAAAATATTTTCAAGTATAATTTGATATTGTAAAAAATAAATAATATTTTTTCTATCATTTTCTATACAAAGAATGATGGATAAAAGATAGGATGACTACTTGGATTAGTTGTTCTAACCATGCACAAAAGATTAAATAAAGAACAAGAAGATTATGATAAACATTAATCACCAATATAATTAATTAAATTGAGTTTAATTTAATGTTCGAACTCGAATCGAATAACTTAAAATTAGTTCAAATTCAATTTAGATGGAATGAGTGAAGTATAAAATTGTGTCAAAGAGTCTAATTTAGGCATTTTTTGGGTTGAGACCGTACAAGTAATATAACACACTCTCGGGTATTATACGGTTAAAAACAATCGTCGTCGTCCTCGTCGACCTCCTCCTCCCCACCACCCCACCTCTCCTCTCCCACCTCATTCGTCGCCCCCCACCCCCTCCACAAAAAAAAAGCCCTCATCTTTCTCGTTCCTAGGGTTCCACTCCCCACCCAAACCCTAGCGCCCCTCTTCCCCGCCATGGGCCACTCCTCCAAGGGCGGCTTCTCCTACTCCAACCTCTTCAATCTCGACGTACCACTTCTCGATTTGTTATTTTTTTCTTTCGTTATTTGGAGTTGTATGATCGTGAATTTGGGCTTCAAGACTGATCTTTTTCTTGTTTTTTTTGGGGGGGTTTTGTGCAGTCTTTGATGAGCTTTCGGCTTCCGCGCCAAGGCGATGGTTTTGACAGCAATGCCAATAGTAGTCAAGATGAGAGCAGGGGTAATCCAGGTGAGTAGCTCCGGCCTGTTTTTTTATTTTTTATCTGTGTGCGTGCGTGTTTGTTCTTTATCCGAGTGATTTTGATTTTCAGTGTAGTTTGGTTTTTGTTTGTTTGGTCTTTGAATTTGGTGGAAAAAGTTGCAATTTTTACGTTGGGCCTTGTGATTGTGATGAAGTAGGTGATTGACATTGGGGTTTTTGTTGTTTGGTTGTGTATTCTTTGATTTGGCGGGTGTGGCAATTGTTTACGTTGAACATAATGATTGATTGTAACTAATAGGCGATTTTTTCGTTGAACATAATGGTTGTAACAAAATGAGTAATGGAAAATTGTTATTTTGTTGATGCAGTCTTTGATTTTTGTTGACAGTGCAATTTTTTGGGGAACGTATCCATGACTGTAACGTGATTAGGGTTGTGATTTTATTAGTTGTTTATATAGTTCTTCATTTATTTAGGTTGAACGTAATGGTTGTAACAGAATAGGTGATCTGAGCTTTGGTGTTGTTCTTTTTCTTTTGTGTGTGCCAGACCATGGAATTGCTTCTCGTGAATGTGGCACCATGAAGAGGAAGAGGCCTCAAATTAAGGCCGAGGCAGGGTCTAACTCTTCCGCTCGAGATGATCCAGATAGCAATGATGAGGATGATGGTGATTATAGCAGTTACATATCTGAAGAGCACTACAGGTCTATGCTTGGTGAGCACCTCCAAAAGTATCGTCAAGGGCGGTTGAAAGATTCCTCTTCCCTTGATCCTGTGGCTTCTAGGGTTGGTAAATCATTTTCCAGACGTAATGGCCATAGGTCTAAAAGTAGGAAGTATAACTATGAGGGTCGGAGGTTGCAGTTTACGGAGTCCAAACCAGATTATTTTACTGACATGCCTATTAAACAGAATAACTATTATGAGTCTGACTTTACCACAGACTACAATGGGGCTGATAGGTTTTCATCTCCTGTACTTGATTCTTCTTATCTCGACATTGGGGAAGGCATTCACTACACAATACCACCAACTTATGACAGACTCGTCTGTGCTTTTAATTTGCCCAGCTTCTCAGATGTTAAGGTAGAAGAATACTTTCTGAAGGGAACACTCGATTTAGGGTCCTTAGCTACAATGATAGCCAGTGAAAGGAGGTTTAGCTCAGCTGTCCGTTTAGGCATGGGGGATCCACAACCGCAGTATGATTCTCTTCAAGCTAGATTAAGAGCCTTATCAGCTTCAAATTCAGTGCAAAATTTAGTCTCCAGATCTGTGATATTGATCTGGACTCATCCTGTATCCCCGAAGGAGCAGCTGGTTCAATACAAAGATCAATTATGTCTGAAGGGGGCACTTTGCAAATTTACTTTGTGAAAGTTTTGGAGAAAGGTGATACCTATGAGGTCGGCACTTTGACATCACCTACACTGAAATATTTTCCATTGGTGTGTTCTGTGTATTTGATCCTGTTATACACATTTCATTTATTACTGTTACATGTCTATCTGAATTGTAGATTATTGAACGGAGATTACCAAAGAAGCAAATAGTAAAAAAGATCCTTCTGTCATTGAGAGGGAAGAAATGGAAAAAATGGGTAAAATGTGGGCTAATATTGTTAGAAAGGACATCCCAAAATATCAGAAGCTATTTCTGAATATGCATAAAAAACAAGCATTTGATGCGAAGCGGTTTGCAGAAGTATGTCAGAGAGAGGTATGTGTGTGCGGGCACTCCTTTGGTTTTCTCACTTCTGTGCTGTGTGGTTTACTTTTTTGCATTTCCTTTACTACTGAATGTATTTTGATGCATTTCATGCAGGTTAAAACAAAAATCAGTAGATCTCTTAAATGGATGCGGGGAGCCCCAGCTCGCACACGGAAATTGGCACGAGACATGCTAGTGTTCTGGAAAAGGGTGGACAAAGAGCAGGTATATTTTCTACTACTTAGTTGCTACCTCTTGATTAGTTTTACAGTTTTCATTGTCGGTTTCTTTTCCTGGTAACTAGATGGAATAAAGCGTTGGTAATGAATAGGGGTTATTTTTATGAATCAGGATTTAAGTAACTCGCATTTTTGGGAGTAGACACGAGAAGAATTGCAAGAAAGAAAGACAAAGATGGAAATTTCAATGTTTTTATTCATAATACACCTATTTAGCAAAGATTCTGTCTAACTTAAGAGTCACTTAAAGAATGTAGAAGGGATTTACAAAAATTAAGATGATGAAAGCACCATTTAATTCTATTTGAACTTGAGAATTACATTTTGCGTTATAAATTTATGGGGAAGACCCAAGACATTTTACTTGATTTTACGTTTGTGGGACAAGCTAAAAATGTTATTAATTGGCTAGTTTTGACAATTTTTTGCACCACTTGTTATTATTAGCGATGACACTTTGTTCATTGCCTTGGGAATAAATGGATATATCGTTTTTTCATGATATTACAACCGCATGGCAGGCGGAATTGAGGAAGAAGGAAGAAAAAGAAGCAGCTGAAGCATTGAAGCGAGAAGAAGAGCTTAGGGAGGCTAAGAGACAGCAGCAAAGGCTTAATTTTCTTCTCTCACAAACAGAACTTTATAGCCATTTTATGCAGAATAAATCGGAATCTCAGACTCAAGATAGTTTGAGTCTTGCTGAGAAAACTGTTGGTGAAGAAGCATCTCAAGACATTAGGGAAGAAGATCCTGATGAGATTGAATTAAAGAAGGAAGCTATGAAGGCTGCCCAAAATGCAGTCTCCCAGCAGAAAAAGATTACAAGTGCTTTTGATAGTGAATGCTTGAAACTCCGACAAGCTTCCGAATCTGGTGTTGAGGGAAGCAGTGACTCTATTCCAGGGTCAAGCAATATAGATTTGGTTCATCCGTGAGTATTACATCCTGCTCTAGTTAATAGTACTTTAAAGTTCTCACCTGCATGCCCTGATTAATCTCTGTTTCTGCCCTATTGCCTGTACAGTTTATATTTTAGATGTATATGGTTTGTGTCTTCTAAAATGTCCACTTCATTTCTCAGATATAACTGAGGCATCTGCATATGATGAGGGGCCAAGTTGTCTGGCTCTTTTCTCTTGCATTTTTCTAAATCTGTTATTATTTATGCTCATTAGGTGGCTGATTCCTGTATTTCTTTGGCCATCAGTTGTACATTAAAAGAACTGAAAATTTTAGCTATGAAAGCCCATACAACCTGTCTCTGCTGTATTCAATTTTAATAGCTAATAGTCTCCAACTTCTGATTTGTCCCTGTGGCTAAAATATATCACAATATACAAATTGCACTCAACTTGGTCCTAATTCTCTTCTCATTTAAGATCACGGTAATGTCAAGGAATGGATGCAGTAATTCTTATTCTGGTTTAACTGCCATAGTGCTTTCTGTTTTTGGAGTCTTAAGCCTTAACCATCATCTAGCATACTCATAGGTATAAATGATTGCACTAACATGTGAGAGCTTTTTGAATGAGGTTTGATGTTTGTTACCTGGTTGTTGATGTGTTAGATTGCTGACCATTGAGTTTATTCTGAACGGTTGTGTGGTTATTTTACAGCTCAACTATGCCTGTTACATCTTCTGTGCGAACTCCAGTAATGTTTCAGGGTACTCTGAAAGAATATCAACTGAAAGGTTTACAATGGCTGGTTAATTGCTATGAGCAGGTATATAAACAGGTTCTTTACTCTCTGTTAATTTGTTGTCAACTTATTTTCATCCTGGAACATGACTTTTGTTTAGGGTTTGAATGGTATTCTTGCGGATGAGATGGGTTTGGGGAAGACAGTCCAAGCCATAACATTTTTAGCTCATTTGGCTGAGGTGATATATCTCGATTCTAGTTTTTAGAAGATATGGCACATTTTTGTTGCTTTACACTTCCATGCATTATTTAACACATTTTTTGGCTGTTAACCACCAGGAGAAAAATATATGGGGGCCATTTCTGGTAGTTGCACCTTCTTCAGTCCTGAATAATTGGGCCGATGAAATAAGTCGATTTTGTCCAGATTTGAAGGCACTTCCATACTGGGGGGTTCTTAATGACAGACAAGTTCTTCGGAAAAATATTAACCCAAAGCGTCTATATAGGAGGTAAATGATATTGGGTTTTTTCATTACAGTTTTAGGCTCAATATTTTTCTTTGTCACATAGAAGTAATTGTACAATATGGTATTTTACAGGGAATCTCCGTTTCATATTCTCATCACCAGTTACCAGCTTCTTGTAGCTGATGAGAAATATTTTCGTCGTGTGAAGTGGCAATACCTTGTATTAGATGAAGCACAAGCCATTAAAAGTTCACAGAGGTAAAACAAATATATTTTGGACAAAATCTAGTATCCTGTATTCTGCACACTTTGAGCAAAGTATAATTCTTCTCTGCATCCTTGTAATGATCCTCCTTCATAATTTCAGTTTAAGATGGAGAACAATGCTCACTTTCAATTGTAGAAACCGCTTGCTTCTGACTGGAACCCCTATTCAGAATAGCATGGGAGAGCTATGGGCACTTTTACACTTCATCATGCCGACCCTCTTTGATAGTCATGAACAGTTTACAGAGTGGTTTTCTAAAGGGTGGGAGAAATACTACTTTTTTCCCCTTCTCTAAGAGAATTTTACTTCAACATATCTGGGCTGTCAACCTTTTTAATCTGTTATGATGATCTTAATTTTGTTTTGTATCAGCATTGAGAATCATGCAGAACATGGGGGGACTTTAAACGAGCATCAGCTTAGTAGGCTGGTATGAATTGGTTTCTGACTATTTTTTTTTGGTTTGAATGTTAGTGGTGATCCTAGGATGACATGGAAAAAATTATTTGCAATGTATCCTGGTAGTACGTATCTTAAAATTAAACTTACACTGCACCTGGCCTATGCAGCTCTGAGATTATGTTAAAATAAACATATAATTGTTTCTGCTATGTATTAACCATATGAACTAACTGAAGCATTTGAGACTTAATCGCGTAAATTGTGATCTACTAAGTAAATAATCTTGATTACAAACCAATAGCAACATTGAATTTGTGTTTGATTGGGCATTTAGTTCATAGGAACCTGGAAAGGGCAGTAATAAGCAGAGGGGTGAGGGGAAAATTGGAGGAAATGATAGGTAGGTCAATGATGAGCAGTAGGTTTAAGAAATTATATAAGGGTGAGCTTATTTAGGTTTCTTTGGAGTTAGTCTTTGAGTTTACAGTTGAAGAAGACAGCTGGCTACTGAAGTGATGTAAGGATTAGGGATATAGCCATGGAAGAGAGGGCACAGGGAGAAATATTCATTTGTTTTTCTAGTCATAATCACCAATCATTTTGTTCTGGTCACCAGTGCCAGAGAATTATGATTCAAACTTCCAATTATATTTTTCCAGGGACTTTGGAAAGCTATTTTTTAACTCTTTGCATTATTTTGACAGCATGCTATTCTGAAGCCATTTATGTTACGTCGGGTGAAGAAAGATGTAATGTCAGAATTGACTGGGAAAACAGAAATTATTGTCCAATGCGAATTAAGTTCAAGGCAACAAGAGTTTTATCAGGCCATTAAGAACAAAATATCTCTGGTAGAGTTGTTAGATGGCCGCCGAGGGAATCTTAGTGAAAAAAGCTTTTGAATCTGATGAATATTGTTGTCCAATTGAGAAAGGTGATGTTATTTCTGTTGAAAATTTTGGTATTTAGTAATTTGCAAGTTCCTCTTTGCTCTTTTAGATATCTATTATGACATATTATTCTTAGAGTGATGTCTGTTCATTAGTGTATCTTTATTTCTTCATTTTTGTCGTGTAGGAACTGATTTGTTTTGATTGATAATGGCATTAGGTGTGCAATCACCCTGAGTTGTTTGAGCGCAATGAAGGAAGCACTTATTTTTACTTTGGAGATATCCCAAATTCTCTTCTGCCTCCTGCTGGGGCGGAAGGCATACACTACACAGGTGCCCACAATCCTATTGTATATAAGGTAAATTTTCTTATGAAAGTGCTCATTCATTTTTATATTTGCCTGCTAGCTGTTTCAGCGTCTTGATAATTAATATTAACTGCATGCCATGACTGCAGATACCAAAAATTGTTTATCAGCGTATGGTTAGGTGCTCGGAGATTCCCATCTCAGTTTATGGTAATTCCTTGTGTAGAGAAACATTTCAACGGCTTTTTAGCATTTTCTCTCCTGATTATATTTATAAAAGGGCCAGAACATTTGGCTTTACTTGTTTGATGGATTTATCTCCTGGAGAAGTTTCTATGTTGGCAAGAAGTTCTGTCCTAGAGAGGTTGCTATTTTCTGTCTTGAGATGGGAGCGACAATATCTGGAAGAAGTTTTGGACACTTTCCTGGAAACGGAAGGCAATGATCTTGCTAGTAATGGCTTAGATAGAGAGAAAGTGAAAGCTGTGTCGCGTATGTTACTGCTGCCATCAAGGTCAAGCCGTAATGCTTTCAGAACGCAAGTGGCTACAGGTCCTGAAAGTGCTCCTTATGAGGCTTTAGTTGTCTCTCACCAGGAGAGGCTTATATCCTGTGCGAGGCTTCTAAAGTCTACTTATGCTTTCATCCCACCTGTTCGGGCTCCACCTGTATGGCTTTCTAATATGTTACATTTAATACATTTTTCACTCCACCAATTCAATTTTATGCTTATTCAGGAATATCAATAAGTGACTTTGAGAGATAGACATTGCTGTTGATTTTCTTTCATTAAAATGGCTTGTTCCATGGGGGCAAAAACCTTGAATTTTAATTAGTAATTGGCCCTTTACCTCGTGTGAAGCTTGCATGTTTTTTTATTGCTTATTGACGACAGGCATCTTATATAGTAGTTTATATTATATTTCCTGCTTGCATTAGTCATTGAGTGTTACAATAAGTATGAGTCTTGATTAGTTGATTTCCTAGTTTAGTTGGAGTCTTATTTAGTTGTTTTCCTATGAGTGGTTTAAGTCTTTTGTTAGTGATTATGTTTCTACTTGAACTAGAAAGAGTTTTCTCAATAACTACAGGTAAGGCCTAGAGCCACAATAAATTTGACATGCATGAAATGAATTGAGATTGGCCAAGAGCCGTATGTCTATTGTTCTTCTTTATTTATCAGTATTTCTTAGGAGTAGATGTTAATTTAATTATCCCCAACTTCAACGATTGTGTCACTTATCAAACACAAGCTGCTAGTCATGTTGCAGTACATATTTAGTGCAATCTCACTTTTTGTGTTTGTGTGCTGGACAGATTGACGCCTACTGTTCAGATCGAAGCTTTGCCTATAAATGGATGGAAGATTTGCATCATCCATGGGTGAAAAGGTTGTTTGTTGGGTGTGCACGCACATCTGATTTCAACGGGCCTGTAAAGCCTAGTGCTCCTCCGAACCATTATATTCAAGAGATAGATTCAGAGTTTCCAGTTAAACAGCCTCTTCTTCAACTCACATACAAGATTTTTGGTTCTTCACCACCAGTCAGGAATTTTGATCCTGCAAAGATGCTTACGGTTGGGTCACTCTCTTTTAATTGTGTGTTTGAAGTAGTATATTGGCTGGAAGCAACTGTGTTAAGATGTTTGACCCCACAATTTTGAATTTAAAATTGTCAGTCTAGCTAGACAGCATATGCTGAAATTTATTATGAATTAAATAGTTCGTTTATTTAGAAAAAATGTTTTCAATGTACCAGTGATTGTTGCAGATAATCTAATCAGAGTTGGTTTCAAGCTCTAATCACTAGTAAAATTGAAGTATCATATTCTGTTTGTAGTTTAGGAATTAGGTCAATGGTTTGAGCAAGTAACTACCTCAAATGATTTTTTAAGGCTTTTGCATGTTAATGTCAAATGATGAATTTCTTTGTTAAGTTATGATTGTGGTTCTCACTCTTTTCTTAAAATATTGCATATCCTATTATTATGTGGGAAGGCTTAAGGCTTCTTTGTTTTAGGACTCTGGGAAACTTAAGACATTGGATGGCCTATTGAAGCGGCTGCGGGCAGAAAATCATCGGGTGCTTTTGTTTGCACAGATGACAAAGATGCTTAATATTCTGGAGGTACTTTTTCTTGAACATGATCTGTAGATGTATAAAGTATCCGGCCCTTTTTTTTGTTTTTCTTACTGCTTCTGACTTCATAATTATCTGCAGGATTATATGAACTTTAGGAAATACAGGTATCTCCGACTTGATGGGTCATCAACAATAGCAGATCGACGAGATATGGTCCGAGATTTTCAGCATAGGTAATGCAATTTTTTTATTTTTTGTTGATTAAGTAAAAAATAGTGTTATTTGCTATTGTATATGTTTGATAATTAGCTTGAACAGAGTTTTTTGAACTAATCGTTGATAAATTCTTGTTGTAGGAATGATATATTTGTGTTCTTATTGAGTACTCGAGCTGGTGGACTCGGCATCAACTTGACAGCTGCAGACACTGTTATATTTTATGAAAGTGATTGGAATCCAACTCTTGATACCCAGGCCATGGACAGGGCTCATAGACTTGGTCAGAAAAAAGAGGTTCGTGTGTGTCTTGATTGTGGAGTATATAACTGCATGATGACACTCGGTATGGTTTGTCTGTTTTGGTTTTGCTGGAGGTTTTAATTTTTTTCGTTATTTTTCGGGCTGTAGGTGACTGTTTACAGACTGATCTGCAAGGAGACAATTGAAGAAAAAATTTTGCAGCGTGCAAGTCAGAAAAACACTGTTCAACAACTGGTTATGACTGGTAGACACGTTCAAGCAGATTTACTGGCTTCAGAGGATGTTGTTTCCTTGCTTATAGATGATGCCCAGTTGGAGCAGAAACTGAGGGACGCTCCTCTCCATCTGGTAACTTTTGTGCTTCATTTTATTGGATTTAGTGTTTGCTTGTTGATTTACCTTTTTAGAACTGAGAACATTGTGCTTGATCAATCATCAGAGAAGGTTGTAGGTTGGTAGATTGAAGTTGATTAGTAATTTTACTATTTTTTGTGGGTGTAATAGTACAGGTCACAAAAATTTGAAGTACTTTAGTTATTCCTGTCAATAAATTTTCGTTTCAGAAAGATATATATATTTTTGTTTCAAGAATAATTCTAAAAGCATAATTATGATGATATTGTCGAACTTTCTGGAGTTTTGACATGATCTGCTATATTTTTTTATAGCTGAAGGATCGCCAAAAGAAGAAACGTGGAACAAAATGCATACGTGTAGATTCTGAGGGAGTTGCATCATTGGAAGATCTTTCAGCTCCTGGACCAGGGAATGAAGAGATCTTAGAGGAGGATAAGGAACCTTCTAGTAAAAAGGTATATAATTTGAGATTATAAGTTATAGCTAATTGTTGTTGAGAAATAGGCATGTCGGAAGCTTTAGTCGACAATACGTAATTCTTGAAACTATTTAGAGTTTGCTGTGACTTAAGCAATTCTAGGTAATTTTGTGAAACACTTTTAAGGATAGTTGAGTGGTAATGACACTCCTGAAGAAATTAGCATCTCTTTTCTCCACTTAGTGTTCGTTCAGTAAAGGCTAATCATTGGGGCTTGGGGGAAGGAGAGATTTGGGTGAGATGGATGTGTATAGGATGTCGTGGTGGTATTATTTATGTAAAATTCAGGCGACAAACATTCCCCTCATCAATAATCCTGAGATTTATCCCTTCAAATGGAAGATGTTTCTTTGTAATTGAGAGGAATCTGTGTACATCTAAAAAAGTTTACATCATTGACACATCCAGCACTTTATGTTGATAATTAGTTTGTGTCTCCATTCACGTCTAAAGCCCTTCAGTGGGTATATTAATTAGTAGTACATTTTTTAGCTCCCTTCTTTTTAATCTTTACACAAACTTGCTATGCAGAAAAAATTGTTGTCGGAGAAGCGGAAACTTCCCAAATTGCATCCCTCCAAAACTATGAATGATGCAGATTCTTATTTTGAAATTGAAGGATCTACTTTGGTCGACCAAGAAAATGGTAATTTGCAGAGGCCTAAAAGACCAAAAAGGTTAAAGAAGAGCAGAAATGAGTGCGATGAATCTACACCAGAAGATATTATTCCAGTGCCTCCAGACTTCTTGTTCCTATCGGATGGTAATAATATTGCTTCACTGGATATGATTGGAGTTGCTGAAGAGGAAAATGCTGATGGGTTCATGCCATCTAGTTGAAGAATGGTGGATGATAATCTGACAGGTTAAGTTATAAGAACAAACGAAGCACTTTCCCTTCTCGACTTCTGCTGTAGACGTTTGTTGGTTAAGGTGTTCATAATTTGCAAGGCATCAAGGGGTTCGACCTGTGAGGTGTACAGCCTTGAACCTTGAACGTCGAAGGCAAGATCAAGCTCATCATCATCATAGAATGAAGGCTCTGCAAGGATATTCCTCATAGTTGATGGGAGATGCTCCACACCCAATGCTTGGATACATATACGTTACAAAATACATGATATCATGTTCAAATTAGATGTGAAATTCCCATCGGAAGTAAATTATGTACACAAGGAAATGTATTTCATATGCTTTATTTTATCATGTACGCATAACCCGTAAATTTCTCAATTCTTATTAGCACACCATTTATAGCAGCCGACTCTTTTGTTATGAATTCTGTCACCAGCAATTGTATATATTGAAGACAAATATGGCTACTGAAAGAACGGACCTCACGAAAGGTG
>JAURVB010008304.1:0-13490 GCA_033002965.1 Piper betle | reverse complement strand
TGTGAGTCCAATCCACCATGTCCGTAATTAGCTGGCGAGTCCAATCCGCCATGTCCAATTGATTGGCTGATGGTTAAGTCCAATATGGCCATTACCAGCTGGCGAGTCCAATCCGCCGTGTCCGTTATCGGCTAGTGGGTCCAATCCACCATGTCCGGAATTGGCTGGCGAGTCCAATCCGCTCGGGGTCCATCATGTCCACTATATGATTATGAAGGGCGTAGCCCGTGTCAAACTAAGTCAATTCCTTGACCCCGGTTGCACTCAGTGCATGGTGGTCGAATCTAGGCTCAGGCAGATTAGATTATCCACAAGGGAAAATACAACATTTTAAATAAATATACGGACTTCGATATTTCTAACTTGCAGCTGCGACCAATGATCCTAATCTAAATGAGGACATAAAATTATACATAAGTATAATTTTATTCGAGTAGAAATGCATGTAACTAAATGACTAATATATATATTACTATTAAATTTCAACAATATTAAATATTAAACTATTCATGTGACATAATCATTTAAATCCTACTTTACAGTAATAATCTACATCAAAATTAACACCTAACAAATAATAAAATAATTATCAACTTATATCCAAATATTTAATTACTATTATTAATATATTTTTGTTTGGTTATAATTTTTTAATCGCTACTATTACTTTCAACAATTTAATTAATTTTGTTCCATTAAATTATTAAAAATAATTTGAATTATTTTAATTCATAAATATTACTAATAGAATTATTTTAAATTATTTGACTCTTAAAAAGTTTCAAAATTCTATTTATTTCCATTATGCTGCTTCCATTTAGGTTCGACGCGAGTGATTGCTACCCGATTATAGTTTAATAACCCATTTTTTACATTAATGACTTCTTATTAAAATAATCACTATATTACCTAATATTAAATTTAATATTGTAAAGGTAACATCTTTATTTATCAGTGAATAACTCCAAAAATAGGATAAAAACAACCGGAAATTGTTGCATGAAGCTATAAGGCTCAGTGTACAGCTCCAATCATGCCACGTGGCACAATTCTGATGTTTGACAACTTGTAGCCTAGTGGGGCCCACCATGGATATATGCAATATTTATATGGACAGAACGCTCGGATTGAGACTAACTCCCTAGACTAACTCCTAGGATCACTGCAAACTATGGAGACTAAAATGCAAGGGCCTTGGTGGGAAAACCTAAGCTCACCCCTAACAGTCTATTGGGTAGTTAGCAAGTACTCTAGAGTACTGCAGGGCACTAGTCTAAACTACATTAGGAAAAACTATATTAGTGCGGGGTATGCAGACTAACATCTACCCATGTCTCCCTAATCCTCATCATTGTGATAGGTCAACTACGTCTACCCTCAAGGCACTCTACTCCAGGTCTTACAACAATACTAGAGTGTTGTACAAGTCCAGCATGCATATGGTGGACTCTAGTACCAAATAAGAGAATATGCTAATGGGATGTATGGTTCACTGTCACATATCTAGGTTAATTGCCCAAGTGTCCCTCTAAGAGAAACTATACAGCTGACCAGGTCCTATCTAATTCAGTCCTAAGTCAAGCATCTCACTTCATTCCATAATGGACAGCTGCTATAACTCTACTTGTGCTATGGCTCTCATAACTATTTATATGACTACTAACTGATATTCAAGAGGTTCTCTATGATGGAATGAAGCCGAGAACACCTGTACATGTACAGTGTGTCTCAAGGAAGGCAAGAACACTTGTACATGTACAGTGTGTCTTAAAGAGTATTAAAACATACTTTGCATAGAACTGTGGTGGCTGCATCTGGTCTGTGGCATGTGGGTTAGTTAGTGTTTGCTCATCTCAACAATATGGTAAACTGATGGTAGGACTGATATGCCTGGAAGGGTGAGTGTGAAAATCAATCGGGTAGAGGCTCGGCTCTGTCTGACATCTCTGGTCTCATGAAAAGAGACTGGATCTCTCATGGAAAACTATTCACACTACTCTAGGACTCTAACTGGGAGGTATCTCGTACTTACATAATCCTCCATCATGTCTATATCTGTGGAAATGTAAGGATGTCCGTCTGAGTCACAGTAGGTAATGAAACTTTGTATAGGATACTGGGTTACTCAAAAATATGGGCAGGTCCATGGACGCATGGACCTGCCTCAAGCACATTATGATTGGACTCCACCATAGGTGGCCAGAATATGGAACAACCAATCAACAACGAGTCTAATAGACGGTTCCTATGTGGCTCTAGTTTAATCAACTAATAGTAGGCATCTGTTTCTTGATACCGTACTAGTCACGCACTTTTAAACGGATAGGATTCAAATAACCTAATGAACCACTCTCTCCCCTCGAGTTTACTGGGACTCATTGCGAGGTTGGGCACGTGTCTCATCCACTTTTCAGTGGTGTGTGACCTATGGTCCCATATAAATTTGTAGCACTTTTCTTGACTCACATGACTACTATCATTGTGGTAGACTCGAAAGCAAATCTGTCAGTGAAGATGAGCATACACTAGTGTCCCACTATCTGGTCAACATGATCTAGTCTGACTGAAGTCCCAGTCTGCATCGCGCCCAAGCTTGGGTGAACTTGTCTCCTCTAGATTGGTTTGCTATTGGCTACCTGTACTATAAGTCTTAAACAGTACCACAAAGGTACCTCCATAGTCGGAGCAAGGCTAAATCCTATGTTCCAACGTAAGAACCTAATCGTGCTGGTGAAACACAAAGAAAACAATGTTTCCCTAATGGACGCTCCCTCACTAAACCTATTATCTATGCTAAAATTCTAATACAAATTGATCTCCTCTCATTGGATAAGGTCACACTGCTTGATCTGTATACCCTGGCTATAACTCATACATCTTCTGTCATGATGACCGAACAATCTAACTAGTGTGGCCATCTGATCTGGAGGTCGCACTGCCCTATTCTCAAACTCTGTCCATGTACTTCCCTCAAAGACACACTAATACCATCTGATGATCCTTGTAAGGCTGTAACTAACACTATCTTGCAATACATGTTTGACCCATGGATGTCAGGTCAAGGCGATGGTATGCAAGATGGATAGTGAACTCAATCCTGTATCATGTCTTCAAAATTATCTCAATGCACCTGACTTTCCTCTGTCGGGCTGATGTTGCTGTAGTTGTAACACCCTGATAATAATTAGGTTATTTTACTTAGGGTTTTGTTAATCTTAAAATGAATCAATTATTTAATTAAATTAATTCTTGGAAATCAATATTTTATCAATTATGACCCATTCATAGTTTTGACCTTTCGTTATCACATAAATATAGTTATGAGTAATTACATTCTTTTCTATAAAATTTAATATAGTGACTTCTTAAATTCCACACATATTTATAAAATTTATTGTAATGACTTCTAAATTCCACACATATTCTTCTATATAAAGGAAAGTTCTGTTGTTAAATGAAACATCCTCTGGATAGTTTGTGAGCACATTTGACTCACAAAGGAGAAGAATTTAGGATTATTTCTTATAGTTGTGGGTTCTTCACTAAATTTTCAGGTCCGTATAATTATTTAAAATATTGTGTTTTCCTTGTGGACAACCAGGTCGGCCTGAGCCCAGATTCGACCACCATGCACCGAGTGCAACCGGGATCGAGGAATTGACTCAGCTTGACACTGGCTACGCCATTCATAATCCAATAATGGACATGTCAGAATGGACCTGTACAACCCATAATACAATAAATTGGGCATGGCGAATTAGACTCGCCAGCCAATTACGGACATGGTGGATTGGACTCACAAGCCGATAATGGATATGGTGGATTGGACTCGCCAGCCGGTAATGGACATGATGGACTGACCCATCAGCCAATAAATTAGACATGGTGGATTGGACTCGCCAGCTAATTATGGACATGGTGGATTGGACTCCCCAGCCGATAACAAACATGGCGGATTGAATCGCCAACTGGTAATGGACATGATGGACTGACCCATCAGCCAATAAATTAGACTTGAGGATTGGACTCGCCAGCCAATTACGGACATGGTGGATTGGACTCACCAGTCGATAACGGACATGGCGGATTGAACTTGCCAGCCAATAAAGGACATGATGGACTGACCCATCAGCCAATAGATGGACATGGTAGATTGACCCATCAGTAAACTAATGGATATGGTGGACTGAACCATCAACTAATAAATGGACATGTTGGAATGGTCACAATGGCCAATAATGTAGATAATGATAGGGAGTTTATGGACTTGTTTTATTTAATTATATGGCTTAGTGTTTAATCACTAACGCAAAATTGCCTCCGTAGGTTAGCAGCTGGAACTAAAGACTAAGAGACAACGGAGTGGTTCTTCTACCAGCTCAGGTGGTGAATAGATAATAAGCTAACTTCTCTTACTACTTTTCTTGTGTTATAAATGTGGCTACGAGAAACGGTCTAAGACTGTGGGATAATTATTTCATACATTGTCATTTGAAACATAAGTTCTTTTGAGTTAGAAATGCTAGACTTATTTGCTTTCATATTATTCATGTAACCTTTTAGTAACACCTAGTTCGGTTAGGACTGGTTGTTATAGGGTTGGTTTTGTTAAATATTTTGAGTAACACCTGACCAGCATGAAATATGGTGGGTCGTTACAGGTGGTATCAGAGCCTGGTTTCCCACTAGCTCATTTTATGACTCAAGTACCTTATTAAAAAGTCCAATAATTATCTTTTCCCACTATGTTGTGTTTTGAATTAACAAATTCATTCGCTACTAATAAACCTAAGTCATAACTGAAAGAGAACATATTAATGAGCCATGATGGTTCGATGTTTCAGATGGTAGGCACCAGTAGACAGTCAAGCCGATCTGCGCAAACAAATTCAAACACAGAGGATGTGTTGGCCCAAATCGTGACGGCCATATAGGGACTACTGCAGGCTGCAAAAAATACAAAAATCTGTGGTTCAGAATATATTGTTCAGCGGTTACCGGGAGTGGTAATAGGGAATGGAGCCTTAAACTCGGTAGCGGGTTCTAGTAATGTCCCAAATGGTGATCAAGGGGAGTGCCCAAGGGCGGGCAAGGTTATCTAACCCGGGCGAGTGAGGGGAGCTTCCAAACCCATTGCCACCGGTAGTCCGACAAGTGGTGCCACCAGCTGTGGATGATAGTGACCGTTGCACTATGGAAAAGTTCAGGAAGAGTGGAGCTGAACTACTTATTGGAGGGATCGATCCAATGAAGGCGGAGAGCTGGATTGACATTACTGAAAAGTGTTTAGGGCTCTGTGTGTGCCCCACCACGATCAAGTGAGATTGGCAACATGCATGCTTTAAAAGGAAGCATCTTACTGGTGGAGATCCATGGGGAACCACATTCCATCGACGTGAGATTTCTTCCATCACGTGGGCAGAATTTGTGGCGGCTTTCAATAGAGAATATTTTCCAGAGCCCTTGTGTCCAGAAGAAAGCACTAGCGTTCGCTAATTTGGTTCAGAGGGAGGATTCGGTCCGAGAATATGTATATTCCTAGATGAACTACCTCCTAAGCGGGCAGTGGAGTTTTCCATTGACCTAGCACCTGGAACAACACCAATTTCTAAAGCACCATACCGCATGGCTCTAGCAGAACTCAAGGAGTTAAAGAGTCAACTAGAAGAGTTGTTGTAGCTAGGCTTCATTAGACCAAGTACTTCACCCTGGGAAGCCCCTGTTCTTTTGTGAAGAAGAAAGATGGATCACTTTGGCTGTGTATTGACTATCAAAAAATCAATCAAGTGACAGTCAAGAATCGGTACCCCTTACCAAGGATTGATGACTTGTTTGATCAACTAAAAACAGCCAAAGTATTTTAAGATAGACTTTATCACAAGTTGCGAGTAAAGGAGTCAGACATACAGAAAATGGCTTTCTGAACTCATTATGGACATTATGAGTTTCTGGTTAAGCCCTTTGGTCTAACAAATGCACCAGCAGCCTTATGTCACTCATGAACATAGTATTCCGCACATACCTGGACAAGTTTATTATCATATTTGTAGACAACATTCTCGTCTATTCAAATAATGAAAAAGAGCATGTGAAGCACCTGTCTATTACTCTTCAAATTTTGAGAGAACATCAACTATTCGCCAAGCTCTCAAAGTGTGACTTCTGGATGAGGGACGAAAATTTCCTTATTCATATTGTCTCAAAGGCTGGAATTGTAGTGGATCCATCAAAGTGAAAGCAGTCACTGATTGGCCACAAGCTAAGTCAGTCACTGATATTAGAAGATTCCTTGGTTTAGTGGGTTACTATAGGAAATTCATTAAAGGATTCTCCTTTGTAGCATTGCCGATGACCAAACTCACAAGGATGGGGGTTAAGTTTGAATGGAATAGTAAGTGTGAGGAGAGTCTCCAGTTTAGGATGTGTCCTTATGCAAGAGAATAAGGTGGTGGCCTATGCCTCTCATCAATATAAGATTTATGAGCAAAATTATGCAACCCATGACTTGGAACTGGTAGCAGTGGTTTTTGCCCTGAAGATTTGGAGACACTACTTGTATGGAGCCCAATTCAAAGTCTCCACTGACCATCACAGTTTGAAGTATATCTTCACTCAAAAGGACCTTAACCTTCGACAGAGGCGGTGGATAAAATATTTGAAGGACCATGACTTCCAAATCTTATACCAGCCAGGAAAGCGAATGTGGTAGCCGACGTGTTGAGTCGGAAGGGCAAGATGGACAAAGGTCAACAGCTAGCTAGACTTTGGGCCATGTTAGCAGAAGTGGTGCCTATCAATCCTATAGAACAACTAACATGGTTACTGGCAAATCTGGTTATTTCCAATGATTTGGTCAATCGGGTTAAGCTAGCACAAATGGGTGATGAGGAGCTAAATGAAATATTGGACATGACTCCGGACATGGTAGCTGATTCTAATAGTGTGATCAGATTTAGAGGACGGTTGTGTGTACCCAAGGATGATGCACTGAGGCGAAATATCTTGGAAGAGGCTCATTGCTCAAAGTTCTCGATACACCCTGGAGTTACTAAAATATATCAAGATTTAAAGCAAATCTATTGGTGGATTGGGATTGTAAAAACCATGATTTTTATTACAAGACTCGAACCTAAATATTATGAAATAAATATCGATGACCCAATATGGTTAGTTATCAAGTCGACTGGTCATGGTTCTGACTTAAGGTCACCTAGAAAAACCTATTCATTAATGGATGATGGAGTGTGAGAATTTAATGAAGGGGCTCGTTGAACCTAGGAAATACCTATGGATGATGAGGTATGAGAATTTAATGGAGGGAATGGTTAAAGTGTATATATATGCAGGAGGAGGGGATCGTTGGGGGGGAAAAACTTTTTCCCAGCCATCAAATTCTCCTGCCTCTCCATCCCAAGCGACCTCCCAATTTACGTGTGGCGTGGTCGTTACAGGGATGAAGAGGATGCTGTGGATTTTGTCTCCACGTGTCAGACTTGCCAACAAATCAAAGCCTAACATCAACTACCTAGGGGACTATTACAACCTTTAGAAATACCAACCTGAAATGGGAGGTGTCACATGAGATTTGATTGCAAAACTCCCAAGGACATAGAAGAAGCATGACTCCATATGGATGGTTGTGGACCGTCCGACCAAGGTAGGTCATTTCATCTCCACAAAATCAAAAAGAACGGTGAAACACCTAGCAGAATTGTATGTCAATAACATTGTCAGCTGCGTGGGATTCCAAAAGAGATAGTTTCTGATAGAGATCCCCTATTCACTAAACATTTTTGGGAAGATTTCCAAACAGCTATAGGGACCCAAATTAAGCTAAGTACAGCATATCATCCTCAAACTGATGGTCAGAGTGAGAGGACCATTCAAACTTTGGTAGATTTGTTAAAAGTTTGCATCCTTGAATGGGAAGGAGATTGGGAGAAACACTTAGCCTTGGCTGAATTCACCTATAATAACTCTTACCGGGCCAGTATAGGGATGACACCATTTGAAGCCTTATACAGTAGGCCCTGCCGATCACCATCATGCTGGTTGGAGCTCCATTGGAGCGGTTATAGTCGGACAAGAGATGGTGAGGGAAGCAACTGAAAAGGTGAAACTCATTCAGCAAAGGCTTAAGACAGTGCAGGATCGACAAAAGAGTTATGCTGATACTCAAAGGAACGACTTAGAGTTCAAAGTTGGGGAGTTGTGTACCAAAAGACATCTCCTAGGAAGGGGGTGATCAGATTGAGAACATCAGGAAAGTTGAAACCAAGATTCATAGGAATGTTCCCAATCTGGATCGAGTCAGAAATTGTGCATATAGATTAGCATTACCACTAAGCCTAGGTGGAGTACATAATGTTTTCCACGTGTCAATGCTAAAGAAATATTTACGAGACGAAGATCATATAATCACAACTTTTGAAGACTTAGAATTACAAACAAATTTAACATACGAGGAAAGCCGATTTGGCCTATATCTAGGCCTAAAATCCTTGCTAACTCATAAAATCATATGTATACCTCACATATAAACTGATAACTCATGCTCTATTGTATCATAACAAAACAATCATATGCATGTCAGGTATACTCAACCTCCATAACATGCTCATATGGCCATCTGGCCCTCATGCTCATATTCTCAAACTAACTCGATACTAACCCGAACAGGGAAAATAAAAATTGGGTAAAACCCTAACCCAAAAATGGGCTTTTATAGTTCCGATGTAGGTTTTGGAGTCTGACCTCACCATAGATGTGCAGACATGCTTAGAGCTCAAACCACTGGTCCGTAGGACTCTCCCTTTTCTTCATCTCTACTTGAATCCCAGTGTGTCGAGCTTAATCGTGCTTTGGATGTAGGACAACATTTAATGTTAAGCCATTTAGCAAGTGTTTTCTACACATGTTTAAAAACGTCAAAGTTGAGACCCCTTTATTGGTTTTGAAAGATAAGATCTAGAAACTATTTATTAAATCCTCTCCCAAGCCTATATGTAAAACCCCAACTTCGGGTTTGGGTTTTACCCGATCGTAGTTTTTCTTGTTCAGGTCTGTATCGAGTTGGTTCGAACAAGGTAAAGCTAGACTAGTTTTCAAACTATGTGTATGGGCCCAAATAGCCGTATGAGGATGCATTATGGTGGTTGACTATGCCCAACATACAGATGATAAGAGCATGAGTTATCAGTGTATACTGAGGTATACAGATTTGTTTGTATATGTTAGCTAGGGTTTAGGCCTTGATCTAGGCTGTTGCAGCCTTTAGCATCCATTTGGGATTTTCAGGGTATCTCATTGCATGGATCATAGCAATTTCAGACCATTGGATTGTGCCCCATGGGCCCAGCTCTATTGCATTTAGGGTTGTGAGGCTCGTTTATCCTTATTGCCTTGATTTCAGCAGATAGAGTCACTTTTATAACTCAAGTCAGTTTTGACTTTGGACGATCTCAATCCGAGCTTTTAGTCTATATATATTTTACACATACTCATAGGTGGGTCCCACTAAGCTAGTGAGTTCTTGAATGCCCAAATTATGCCACGTGGCAAAATCTAGCTCTGCACTCAAGCCTAATTTTCTCTATTTGATTTCCGGAGATTTTGTACATTTTCAAAGCCTTACACCCATAGCGCCACCGCCACTTTGACTCGCCACCAGTAGGTCTTCACCTCACCCCGGCCACTGGACTGGCATTTTCAGTGACCGCCTCGCGGCTGGCCTCTCCATTCGTACTAGTCACGACCACCGGTGCCACCAAAGTCACCGCCGGCGAGAGAGTTTTGGGAAGCCGGTGCCTCTGCCTCTACCTCTGACACCGCCGTTCGAGTCAATTTCTGGTGCCAGCGCTCCAACTCCAGCCAATCGGTCACCCAAACAATTTTCCCTCTCCAACGTCTTCAATTTGAGACCAACATCGACCTTTGCCGTGGCTGCGATCGCTACCAGCGACGACCTTGCACACGGCGGCGATCCCGCCCGTTCTGACCGATTTTCAGTTGGCCACATGGCTGGATACCACCGATCACCACCATGATCATGATCCTCGTCTCACGGGCCGCCAATCATGACCGGCGGTGACCCCACCCGCGTCGCCGTCCACATTTCTAATGACGGCCACCACCGCCCCCATTTGGGTCATTTACCCGCGTCACGTTCGCTTGCCTGCATTCTCATCTGCGTCCACCTACCCGATCTTGATCACCAGCCCGCCAGCCCATGCCTGAGTCTGCCCTATCCAGTTCAGGTCCGCGCAACCCACCTTGCCCATTTTCCAGTTAACCCAGACCGGGTTCATTCAGCCCATTCGGTTCAGTTTGGTTCGGTTCAGCTAATTTTCAGACCGTTTTTGTCGGTTCTTGCACTGTTTTCGGTAATTCAAGATTGCCTATATTAGTTTAGATGCATATTCACATTGTTTAATATGTTTGGATGTTATGATTATTTTTCTTTATTCATTAATTATTTTATTTATTTATTTATTCATGATTGTTCATTTCTTATTATTTATATATTTGTTGACTATGATGAACGATTATGTAACTGATTATTACTATTGATAATGTATTTATTCATAGATATTATTTTTGTTCAAATTTATCTTATTTTATTTAATTAATGGATTGATTATTAATTTTGTCTTACTCGTGTTATTATTTATACGTAGTTAGGTGTACATTCGTATATTTAATGTTTATATTCATATTCTTCATGATTAATTAATATTAGTTATTTATTTATCTATTGATTTATTTAATTATTTATTTTGTTGTTTATTTAATTATTTATATGTTGACTAACAAGAGTATATATGATATTTTTTCGTGTCTAGTCGTGTATTTATATAGAATAATTACATTATTATTTTATTCTTAAAATATTATTTAGATTCATATATTTATAATGTACCTAATTATCTATGAGTGTATTTAATTGTTTATTTATTTATTTTTTTTATTATTATGTCTCGATTTCAGAGCTATATGTTTAGTTGTAGGTTTTTTTAGCATTGTTTCCTTTATTATGATGTATTGATTATATGAGTACAGACCACAAGCATGCATCACATAAAGATGTTAGTATTTTACATATTAGTGGCTTCCAATGTAGGTATTAGAGTCTAAGCTTGCCTTAGATGTGCAAATACGCTTTGAGCTTAGACCAATGATCCGTAGGACTCTCCCTCTCTGCTTGGCTCCTTACGTTTTGAGTTTAACCGTGTTTTAAACATAGGACGTCATCGGTGGGGTTTTATCGGATCCCACCAATGTCGGGTTATTTAGTTGTGTTGTTTACACATGTTTAATAAAACTACAAGGATGAGATCCTTTTTTAGTTTTCAAACTTAAGCTCCAGAAATATATGATACAAGCCTCTTCCCTAAACAAACTATATTAGTACGCGCATTTCATGGATTTCACGAATAAGAGAGTAAGCGGTATGGAGATATGTATAAATCGAGCTAGTACTCTTTCAAACCTTGAGGTAGTACGGTAAGGGTATTGCATAATGTAGCACATTTCTAGAATTTGTCGCACTAACTTAACCATTCCTTTTGCCACTTAAGGACCATGGCGGGTGTAATATGGAGGATGTGAGTGCGTAAGCATTGTATGTATGAATATGAATATTAGTCGTGCATGCTAGGCAGCATTTATTTTAGTATGTTTGGTTACTGCCCAGTGTGAGGCAATTCTAAAGTTTCATAAGATTTTTTGGGTAATGGAATACCCATTTGCAATTTTGTATTAGTTATTTTTTAGACAAGTAACATTCATTACAAAAATTTTCATATAATATATGTAGGTTTTACAAATACTGAGTCTACATTAATGGGAGACAGATAAACGCTACACACACTTGAGCTCGGTGCGAATTATTTTGTAAAACCCTAGTTTTGGGTTAGGGTTTTACCAGCTAGTAGTTTACTCAAGTCAGGCTAGTTTCAAGTCGATTCGAGTGAGGTTGGGCCAGAGCAATTTTAAAAATAGGAGTATGAGGCCTAGAAGGCCATATGAGGATGTTATGGAGGTTGAGTATGCCCGACGTGCATATGATATTTTTGGATATAATATAGTAGAGCATGAGTTAACAATGTGTACACTAGGTATACATATGATTTTATGAGTTAGCTACGATTTTAGGCCTAGTTGTAGGCTGTTGCAATATTTAGCATCCGTTTGGGATTTTTAGTTATTTCATTCACATGTAGCATATGAATTTTGGATTTACTCGATTGTGCCCCGATGGGCCCAGCTTCATTTAGTTTAGGGCCCATTTAGCCTTCTTGCCTCAATTCCTGCCTATAGATTCAATTTTATGACTTGAGATAGTTTCCACTTTCGACGGTCTCGATCCGAGCCGTCCGTCCATATGTATATTGCATATACCCATAGGTGGGTTTACTAGACCAAGAGCTTTCGGACTTTGAGATCGTGCCATGTGGCAAGATCTATGCTGTCCACATCAACCCTAGCATTCTCCCTTTTATTTTCAGCGACCTTCCAAGATTTTCATTAGTTTACATCCATAGCTCCATCACCACTTCGGCTCTCTGCGGGCAAGGCATGGCCTCGCCCCCAGCCACTGGACCGGCACCTCTATGAGAGCCTAGTGCCCGGCTTTCCATTCATACTGCTTCCGACCATCGGTTCGCCGCTGAGTGAGGGAATTTTTTGAGCCAATCTACGCCACAGCCACCACTGTTTGGGCCATTTTTCGGCACTCGGCGAGCCACCACCGGCCAATCCGACCACCCACACAGCTTCATCTTACCGAGATCTCCATTTCCGGGACCACCGAAGTCCACCACCGCCGTTGCGATCACCATCGGCAATGCCGCCTCACTAGAGGTGATCCCGCCCCTTCCCCGACGGTTTTCTAGTCAGCTAGTGGCTGGACTCCACCGACCACCAGCACCAACATGCTCCTCATTGCATGGGCTGTCGAACCTGATGGGTAACACCAGTCGTGCCACTGTCTGTGTTTTTAGCGACAGCCAACTGCCACCTAGTTTGGCCCACTTGCCCGTGCCATGTCTGCTTGCCCACGCTCACGTCCACCAGCCCGTGTATGTGTTCGCGCCCGCCTGGTTGCATCTCATCCACCTGGTCATGTCCAAGTGCACCAGTCCAAGCCTATGAATATGTCCATCAGTCCAAACCCAGTCGTTTATCTAACCCAGTCCAAGTTGACTCGGCCCAACACGGTCTGGTTCAGCTTGGATTCGGCCTGGTTCAGCCTATTTTCGGCCATTTCTTGACGGCTTTTGGTAACCCCTACATTAGTTTAGATACATATTCACATAGTTTAGCATGTTTTGATGTTATGAGTATTTTTCTTTAATTAATTAATTAATTAACTTATTTATTTATTTTATTCATGATTATTCATTTCTTATTATTTATATATTTGTTGACTATGATCAACATTTCTATGATTATTTATTAATAATAATATTATATTTACTTATTAATATTAG